>CM067844.1:80840614-81100614 GCA_034509565.1 Triticum monococcum | reverse complement strand
GCAACTACGGCCACGCCGCGCTGGAGAGACCCCCAAGGAAACATCCTCATGCATTCCACGGAACATCAAGATGCATTTGTATGAGTAGTTTATCTTGTGAGAGAAAAGGATGAATGAGGGAAGGCTTCTAGAGATAGGGATGGACACTACTACTACTACCAATGTGCTGTCCCGTGCGTTGCAACGGATCCAAAGTAGTAGAATAATACTTGTTCACGTGCTTGAAATATAAACACTCTAGTTTTGATATACATGTGTCACTAGACATGACAGCTTGTCCATGTAATTTGAACCACGACGACCATCATGTTTCTTGTTTCTACCACTAAGCCACTGAAGTTCAATCTCTTGGGCCCCGAGAGGGAAATGTAACTCCCGCGGCAGGCCTTGTGGTGCTCCCGCAGTACGAGCTCGTGCCAAAACTAGAATTTTTTTCTTAGTACTACCAACTAGCACTAGTAAGGTACACGTGCATTGCACGCATGAGATTCTGGTGGTTTGTGCATTATGCTTCTACATGTGGAGCTTTCTGGATTCTAACATGTGGCAAAATCTGGTGGAATGTAAGGTTAGGCAAGTTTGATTAACTTATGCGAGTGTTTGATTCAAGCCACACCTTAGGCAAGCCACACTAAGGTCCCACATGACATACACACAAAAAATGTGGCAAGATTCCCTTAGGCTTGCCAACTTGTTTCTCTCATTTTGAAGAACTAATAACTTTGCCTAAGCCTAGTTGTGGCAAAGTTAGGGTCTGTTTGATTAAAAGGATTTTCATAGGATCTTTGAAGGATTAGAATCCTTAGGAATTTTTCATACGTTGGTCGTTTGATTCGTCGGATTGAATCATGTAGAATATTTTCCTAAGGAATCATTTGTACTATGTTTCACCGGAATTCTAACATGCACTCCAACCTCTTGAAAGAAATCCTTTGTTTTTCATGTGACACAATCAAACAAACTCAAATCCTATAGGGATCCAATGAACATGCCATTCCAATCCTACTTTTTTCCTATTCCTGTGTTTCTGCAATCCTATGAATCAAAGAGGCCCTTAGTCATGAATTAAGTTCAACCATGGAGTCTTCTAGATTATAAATGTGGCAGAATCTGGTGGATGATATCCAGCGGCCAGTAGTGCTCGGATTTGCCATCTTTGTATCGTCGGATTGGCTTCATCCAACGACCAACTTTCAAAGTTTTTCACACACTATATAGGGGGTATAGATATAGAGGTGCCGGTCCGTTGCAATGGATCCAAAGTATATATATCTATTTAGTGGAGTGCACTCTAAACACATTATCTATTTATTTTTCTCTAACCTTCCGTAGCCATGCAACCAAGCCACATAAGCTTCATGGGTGCCCCCCACATCATATTATTCATACTACGTTGATTGAAAAAGAGATAAATCACCCAAAACAAGATCTTCCCATTTTTTGTTCCTACGATGTTGTGCCGTGCACGTACCTACTAGTTGTATAGTGGTAGTACTAGTAATATAGTATTAGGAGTACAAACTTGGTACTAGTAGGATCAGTACGAGTATGGAATGCTCCTACTCTATCAACGAGCCCCGCCTAACACCAAATTTCTTGGCTTCCGTGCTACAACTAGATCTTCCCCTCGTTTCTTTTCTCCAACCCGGCGGCGGGCGGGGTGTCGGTTTGCTCAACGACGGTCCCACATGAAAGTCAAAATGCTAGGCAACATGCCTTCCCTAAGCCATGTGTCATGCCGGACGGGCCGTGTTGTACTACCGATTCCCGGGCGTGTGGCGGTGCGACGCGAATGCGGAAGGCCTTTTCCTTTTACCAGTAATGTGCTCGTGCGTTGCGACGGATCCAAAGTAGTAGAATAGTAGTATTTGTTCACAAACTTGAAAGAAATCACTATTGTTTTGATATACTCCTAATATATTACTCCCTCCGTACCTAAATATTTGTCTTTTTTGAGATTTCAAATGGACTATCACATACGAATTATATAGACATATTCTACTGTTTCTAGCAAGATGCCCACGCATTGCACGAAGTTGATGGAAAAGGTAAGCACAACTTATAAATTGATGGATGGAGTACTAGTTACAGTGATGCATATAATTAACAAAGGGATCACACATGTCGGTATTGACTGGAACGAGAATGCAACAACACAATAAGAATTAAGGCCACGATGATGCGAGCGTACGACCTCCTCCTCCTCCTCCTCCTCAACTTAGTGCGCCGGGCCACCGACTGGCGGCTAAGGAGCAGTGGCTTTTGTGGCGAGGTAGAGGTGCTTCTCAGCAAAGGCATCCAAGGCTTCCAGCCGGTTGAGGAAGGCCAACATCGTAGCGTCCTCACTAGTCTTGTAGATACCTATGTACACAATTTAATCATACATGTGGATGTGTAGGTCGACGAATTCTTGCAGGGCGAGGCGCCTCGTGGTGAGCGCGACCTCCAGGTGCACATTCTTCATGGCGTCGGCGGGCAGTCGCAGGGCCACCAGTGCTTGAAAGAGGTTCTGGTCATGGAGGCCGATTAGGGTGGCAGGCAATGTGGAGCCCGGGCGCGTGGGCTGGAGGAGTACGGCGATGTCGTCCGCGAGCTTCTTGAGAACAGTGAACTTGTTGCTGGTGGCAACGATCATCTGGTCCAACTAAGAGTCGTAGTTGGCGTCGAAGGCGGCCATCCACCAGCCGGTCTCCATCACCGTCTGGAGACGATCCTCGGCGCCATGTGCAGGCCGGCGTCGTGGACCATCCGGCGCAGCCGCTGGCCGCTCAGAAGCATCGCCGCCATGGGTCTGGAGTGAGCTCTTTTGCACTTAGTGTAGGTTCTTAGGCAAATTCTTAGGTGCGTACGATGTGGTAGATGCATTGGAATGGAGGGGCGCCTTTATATGAGGGCATTGAGGGCAAACTGCGTTGCATTCACATCGTGCAAGCTCTTTTCCCAGACCTCCTCCCATTACTTCCCTCATGCATTAATTGAAGAAGGATGCATTGGCCGTTCAACATATCAGGAACCGCTACTCCCTCCCTCGTCTGCATTAAAGCCGTATCGGGAACTGCGCCGCCCGCTGTCAAATTGAATACTCCCTCCGTCTAGGTGAGTATTAAGTCATCTTACGAAAACCAAATACTCCCTCCTTTCCGGTTTATAAGGCTCAATTCAAAAATCTCACCAACTAAGGTAGATGATGAGTGGAGGAATATTTTTGGTAGTTTGCAAAAGCACCCAATTAATGCTCTTGTTTTCCTCAAAAAATTATGTTTACGAATGCATTAATTGCAATGCATGCATTCATAAAGTGCATGCATTGGTCAGTTTTCTCTTAATACTTGCATGCGATGATTTAATGCACCTTGAAGTCTGAACATGTGATGGGGAACAACCAAATTGAGCCTTATAAAATGGAAAAACTAAAATTTTGAGATAAGCCCTATAAACCGGAAAGGAGGGAGTAGTAAACACATAGGCGTGGTGCATTAACTCTCATGTTGTTTCTTATTTTTTGACATAAATAGAGGAATCAACCAAGAAGAGATGTGGGGCTTGTATGCTTTTAATGACTTGAGACTATCAAACATGACATGAAGTGGTCAGTTCATTGCACAAGAACAAATACAACCCACGTCAGCGCACACGCATCTTATATAGCATCACATCCAATGGCTATAAAAGATGAATGAGACCAAATTATATCTCATCTTGATGAGTTCTAGCAAAACTATATTAATAATACTTAGTATTCTCGCGCCATGTATCATATATTAGTATCATGTAGTACTTAATTTATTTATGAGGTATCCAGATGGCACTGCACCGCCAAGAAAAGAGGGTAACATCAAAATTATGGACTACTTTTTTGAGTATGTTGGTAAGGTCCGGTCATAGTCACTTGTTGAAATCTCTAAAAAGACAAATACTCCCCCCGTTTGGAAATACTTGTCATCAAAGTGGATAAAAGGAAATTTATCTAGATGTATTTTAGTTTTAGATACATCTCTTTTTATCCATTTTGATGACAAGTATTTTCGGACGGAGGGAGTAGAAAACAGAGTTGGTGATGATGGTGTGCGTGCCATCCTGCAATATAGGCCCTCAGATTTATATCTAACGGATAGGAAAGAAACTATGGCAATTTTGCAAAAATAGACCCACACGTCTCTCCATGTTCGCAAATAAGGCCTTCCCTCGTTCAATCTTTTCTCTCACAAGATAAACTACTCATACAAATGCATCTTGATGTTCCGTGCAACGCACGGGCAGCTAGCTTATTTCTTTTAAAATAGTGCTGCGATAATTGGGTTGAAGTGATATATTTTATGTCTGCCTCGAATGATTTCAGATTCACTAGTAGTAACAAAGAAAAGGTTGCCTTGTTAATTAATAGAAAATAGGGTGAAAACTATCACATGAGGCCGGTAAAAACAAGGCACACTGGGTTCAGCGTCATCGTCACTACAGTTGTGCGCACGCGAGAAGTCTACATATCGAGGGGGCTACCGAGCGAGGCACCGAGACACAATGTTTGAGAGAGAAACCAATTGACAGATTATGATCAAATCGAGTTGTCACCCTTCTGCTGTCATTGTTGGGGAGGGGAGGGAGAGAAAGACGTATTAAGAGTGTGTGCGGTAGGCACAGAGGCACAACTAGCGTGTGTGTGTGTGTGTGTTTGAAAGCGGAGTAGATAGATTATTATCAAGGTCGATGTGCCACCCTACTCCTTCGGTGCCGGGTAGTGTGTGTGTGTATGTTTGAGAGATAAACCAGTTGATAGATTAGTATCAATATCGAGGTGTCACCCTACTCCTTCGGTGTTGGGAAGTGTGGGTGGGTGTGGGGGGGGGGGGGGGCAGTGACACTCACATATCTCCACTCTTATAAAAAACAGAGTTGGTGATGATGGTGTTCCTGCCATCCTGCAATATAGGCCATCCAATTTATATCCGACGGACAGGAAGGAAACTATGGCAATTTTGGAAAAAGATACCCACACCCCTCTCCGCATTTGCAAATAAGGCATTGCCTCGTTCATCCTTTTCTCCCACAAGATAAAGTTCTCATACAAATGCATCTTGATGTTCCGTGCAACGCATGGGCATCTTGCTAGTAGGGAGAAGTTTGTGTGACACATATCTAGCTATATTAAGGGATAGGTAGATAGCATATTTGTGAGAGACATTAGTGGCTGTGGGTGGGCGGAATTAAAGGGGTGGGCATGCTAGACATAGAGAGCGTGTGTGTTTGTGTGTGAGAGACTTGTAGGACGGGGTAGAAAGACGAATTTAACCCTAACGGAGGGAGAGAAATACATGAAGTGTGCGTGTGTGATTCCGATGCCCACAGGGAAATGAGATATGCATGCATGTGAGAGAGATTGCACAATTCATTCACGTATCACTATCTAGCGATCGTGGACGTGCATCACTTGAACATAAGTCAATATCTACTTCGTATCGTGGCCAAAAGTACAATATCGATTCAACGCTATAAAGATTGGACACTCACATATCACATTTTTTCTATTTAAATAAGCCTTTTTAGTTGTGCATGCCAAAGTTACAGTGATGTTTCTTCAAACAACCAATGTAGCTATCATGAACACGCACCATTGTTACTCTTGCATTCAAATTCATTAGTCTTGGATGATTTAAGTTTCTAATTTGAAGTAATATATGTAATATTCATATATGAATTCAACGGGTACGCAATTTATGAAATGGAGGCTATGTAATCATATGAGGTAACACTTTTAAGTAGCTGACTACAATATCCATTTCTTTTTGTGCGCCTCTACACTAACACGTCAATGCATTATGTTTAAAGTAAATAACCAATGACACTAAATTATCTATTTACACGAGAAATACATAGGCTGAGTGTTTGATCTTTTTTTTGTGAACGCGCCACTACACCCGTACGATTGGCCGCGCCCGTGTGAACGTCCAATTTATCGGCGCATCATCCCGAGTTATTGTCTTTTTTCTGGGGTGGACTTCACACCAGTTATTAACTGCTGATGCGTGCCCCATGTACACAGTCTAGCATGACCTTCCCGCTAGCACGGTCCAAAATTAGTTGAAACTGGATACGAATGATCCCGCGGGCGGCAAAATCTCCCGCCTCGTTCTAAAATTTCCGCCACCTTAGTCTTTAGCATGCGAAATCCCCCTTTTGTCCTTGGTGCACGGAGACCAACAGTTACAATACCGCCCTCATCTACATGATAGGTCGGGGCTGCTTTGGTAACTTCCGGTTCCCCCACTACACGGCACCCCCATTTCCTCTCCCCCTCCCGCAAGAACGACTAACTCCACATCACCAGAGCATCTTACATCACGCCGTCCGTACTTCATCGCCCTTTCTCCCCTCCCCTGTCGAAACCCTAGACTGCTCATCCACCGGCGTACCATAGCCCATTCACTGCCAGCGGCGTCCACCTCGCCGGATCTGCTTCTGCGCCCGCATCTACCCCTCCCACCTCCCCTAGAAACAAGTAGACTACTCATCCACCACTGTACCACAGCCCATTTAGTGCTGGCCTTGTCCACAGCGCCGGATCTGCTTCACCGGTACTCTCGTCAACCGCCGCGCATCTGCAGCGGCTCATTCGTAGTCCCCACCGGAGACGCTTCATCCACACCCCCCGGAGCCGCCCCACCCACGCCCCCGTCGACGGCCTCTGATCCTCTTCGCCGACACCTTCCTCAACCCTACCGGAGCCGCTTCGTCGGCACCTTCCTCAACCCTACCGGAGTAGCTTCGCCTATACCATTCTCAACCCTACTGGGCTGCTTTGCCAACTCACAAGTCCACGACCTCAGATCCGCTTCCTCGCAACCTCATCCAACCTACCGGAGTAGCTTTTGACGCCCCATCCACGGCCGCAGATCCGCATCGTCGACACCACCCTTAACCCAACCACCGGAGCAGCTTCTAACGCCTCGTCCACGGCCGCAGATCCGCATCGTCGACACCATCCTTAACCCAACCACCGGAGCAGCTTCACCTACTCCCTCGTCCATGACCATAGATCCGCTTCGCCCACACCGTAGTCCACCCTACCGGAGCCGCTCCACAAACACCCTACTCGACGGTTCTAGATCTCCTTACCGGACCCCGACAGCCAGCGCAGCGTCATCACCCTCGACGTTTCTAACCTGATTCCCATAGTCTGGAGAGATGCCAAGCACCCGCCACAGCCTAGGTACTTGTCACCTTTAAACCCGTCTAGCATCACCTGCCTAATGTACTTCAAATATACTAACTGGTCGCTGTTAGCTGTTATGCAGCTAGCAAAAACTACAAGGACGATGTTTCTTCTGGATCTAACAGCTTGGCCAACCAAGAGCCTGGACTGAGGCATTGCTATGATCTTGTAAGCGCGTCTCTCTCTCTTGTATTGTTTTGTGCCTGCCAGCGTGCTTTGCTAGGATTTTTGACCAGTAATCCCTTTGTGCAGACAATGATTTCTACTACTGGCTGCTAAATTAGATATGTAGATGTCATACATGATACTACCTCGTACCTTCATACGTAAATATAAGTCTTTCTAGAGATTCCACTATAGGCTACATACAGAGCAAAATGAGTGAATCTACACTCGAAAATGCATCTATATACATCTGTATGTGGTCCATACTGGAATTTCTACAAAGACATATATTTAGGAACAGGGGCAGTACATTACACAAAATCGTAGGTGGCATGTAGGAATTCTAGTGCACTACATTAGGCTCCCTTAGAGTGCCTGCTAGTCCAGCATACAGAGTCATGGCTAGTTGATGGTACACACACAATCATTAATTGGTGGTTTAAATATGCGCAAGGGATATGCAATGTAGTATCATGTAGAGATGTCTGAAATTAGCCGTGTCAACTTGCAGATAGGGTTACACAATGAAAAAGTACAAGATGTATGTGGCAATGTCATGGAACATCGCAAAGAAAGGAGAGGCAGCGGTGAGCCTATACAGTGTGCCAAGGTACGTCACTCCTCCATTGCAATAATCGTGACATGTTATTTGTATGCTAGTTCTATTAGCCAAGTTTCTTAGGGACAGTTATTACGAGTTATCCTAAGAAAATAAGCACCTGTGAATATTAGCTCCATGTAATAAGCCAACCCATTCTTTTCATTGCGTTTTCAGCTTATCTTTGGTATGATCAGTGGAAAGTCTAGATTGCATTATATTTTTTCATTTTTCTGCCCATATGGAAATTAATTCGACTTGCAAACATCAAAAATTGAAACCAGTGTAGTAATTAATATGATAGGAAAACAGACCATCACTATTTGCTCAAAATGCAAATACAAAGATACCATCTACTTGGCAGAATCTAAACGAAGAACGCATGAACCACATTTAAATGAAGAACAATTATTTATTGAAATTCGATGGTCCAAGTTGCTGGTTATTATCGTATAGCAGCACCAGCTGAAAGCATCATATAACAGCAGCTGCAGCTCATAGCAACTCATCATATAGCAGCAGCAGTCTGCAATTCATCATATACCAGCAGCAGCTCATAGCAATTCATCATATAGCAGCATGAGGAGCAGCTCATAGCAATTCATCATATAGCTGCAGCAGGAGCAGCTTGTAGCAACTCATCATATAGCAGCAACAGGAGCAACTTGTAGCAACTCATCATATAGTAGCAGCAGCTCATAGCAATTCATCATATAGCAGCAGTAGGAGCAGCTTGTAGCAATGCATCATATAGCAGCAGCAGAGGCAGCTCATAGCAATTCATCGTATAGTGGATGAGAACGATAATTTGGCAAAAAATCAGAGGAGATCCTCACCTTGTTGGATGAACTCATCCTTCAACAGCACCTCAAGGCCATGGCCTGGGAGGAGGGGATGGGGAATAAGGTGCCTTCTACCGCAGTGTGGCATCAGCCGTAGTTGTGCAGCGCCCGCCGGAGTAGTGCGTTGGACGAACCACAGTGGAGCAGCTGCTGGAGACCATGAGAATGAGGGGCGGCGCGAGAGGGAGGAGAAGCCAGGGAGATTTGCCCCTACCCGCTGGCCATGTAGCCTAGCTGGACAAAGGAAAGTCGAGGACAAGGCCAGATGGGACCAGTGGCGACGGCTCACTGGAGGAACCCTAGTGCTGCAGGCAGGGGATCGAGCTAGAGGGAAAGGGGAGAGGAGATGCAAGCGGGCAGGTCAATGAATGCTTGAGTGTTTGTTTTTACTTGAGGGTCAGGTGTGACACGGACATCAGCAGTTGCATTTTGAGTGTAATATAGGCAGACAACAGAGTCATTTCACTATTCCCCTTCCCTTCAATTTTTAGTTAGGTTCTACCCGAAACACCCCCCTCCAAAGCGAAATTAGTTAAGCCCAAGCCCATAACTCAAAAAATGACTTCTTTACATGTTTTATGTGTCAGGACCCCGATTCCAAGTAACATCGATCTAGCCGATAACACCTCATATCACATTGCGGCCTCACGCACGGTATCCCCACGGGTGTCGCCTTACCATGGCCCGGGACCGTTTGCGCCTTTTGGCTCAGTATATGATAGTGTCGCTAGCATCCATATGACAGAGAACCCGGGCTGACATGGCTAGTCGTGAACCCAAAGCGGCACAGACCTATGGAGACATGCATACATGAATCACATCGAGCATGTCGGTCATCAGCGAGTGATTCCGGGCTGTAGCACTGGGGTACCAGGACTCCTGGGAACCCGGGCTGTAGCAGGCTAGGCAGGACTCTGGATGTCACCACGTGACATTTCCCCGAAGGGACAGACATAGGAACGAAGTGAAACACATGCCGGACAGTCAAGTGTCCTGAGAAGTAGTGCTGGGCTAGCAGGACTCCGGTGAACCGGGCTGTAGCAGACTACTATGGCTCGAGGAGCACTAGACTACATTTCCCCATAAGAAAGGCTGCCAAGGGTAAACAACTAGATTTTCGGATCCCACACATACCAAGCATTTCAATCATAAACACAATATGCTCGATATGTGCAAATACAACATGGCATCACAACAAAACTCTACAACTCAAGTACTTTATTTAAAGGCTCCACAGAGCCATACATAACATGTTCATACAGGTAGGGGTCACATGACCCGACACTCAAGTCATACAAGCATACAAGCACATGCGGAAGCAAATAGTCTGAGTACAGACACTAGAAAGAAAGAAGGCCTCTCGAAGCCTGTCTATCTACATAGGGCCCTCCATGGCCAGGATCACCACCTGGGTGGCAAGTCACTCATCGACGTCAAGATCTACATAAAACCCATCAGAGGGGGCGGTGTTGTTGTTTGAAAACAGTAATTAAGCAAACACGAGTACAAAGGTACCCAGCAAGTCTTACATCAGAACCTACTATACATGCTCATTCTCAAGAAGGCGGTGGAGTTATTGCAGCAAGCCAGCTTTGACTCTTGGCTAAGCTATCCTACGAGACTCCACTAGTAAAATAGTTTTCGCACATGAGTCCACTAATCACCAACACAATACTCCACCGGGGATCCTCCCTCGTCATCCTATGAGAGAGCCATCCTCGGTACTCACACTTATCTTTAGTCTTTTAGTAGTATCCATTAACTTGTCAATGAACTGTATATGCAACCAAGTAGTCCTTTACCGCGGACGCGACTATTCGAATAGATGATGTTAACCCTGCAGGGGTGTACTTCTTCATACACGCTTTCACCACTTACCGCCAGTTACACGACATGTACTCGGCAACCTTCAAGTGGAGGCCAAATGAGGGTGTCAGCCACGGCCTACCTAAACACTCAAGTCTCTAGTCCAGGTTTATTGCCTATCCAGGTTCCATCTGCAGGGAGTCCGGACGAGGTTTCCACATACGTCCCCGAACGATGTGAACAGGGTTCCTGAGACACCAAATGGGCGACTCGGTACACCGTGCCAGGGTGTATCTACCGCATCATAGGCCACCCCTAGGGTCAGCGCTACGCACGGCCGCCAACACATAACCTACAAACACCAGAAACTATTTACAACTCCTGGACAGAGTATTAGGGTGATTAAGAAACCGAGAGGGTCAATTAAGGATCCCAATACATGGTAGTAGCTGATTCTTAAAATCACACATACATATCTCAGTTCTGAGGGACGGCCTCAATGAAACAACCCACCATGTACTCCTACATGGCCTCTCATCGATACCTTTACCAAATCATGTTCAACACATCACTCACATTACCGACATAATCATTTCACTCTAGCCCATCACACAGATGAACCAGACCTGACACAACTCTAAGCATAGCAGGCATAGCAGGGTAGGAAACACAAGCATGGCTCAATCAACTCCCACACATGCTAGTGGGTTTCATCTAGTTACTGTGGCAATGACAGGTCATGCAGAGGATAAGGGTTCAACTACCGCAGCACACAGCAGTTTGAAACGTTTTGTCTTAATGCAGTAAATGAGAGCAGAGGCGAGAACATGGGATTGTATCGATATGATCAATGGGGCTGCTTGCCTGATGGAGTGGTAGTAGGGTACTGCCCTTCAGTTGGATACTTGGAGATATCCTCGGAGGCAGAACCTACCACGAAGGACACACAGAACATGATCAACACATGACAATATGCAGCAATATGATGCATGCTATGACATGGCAAAATGATGTGTCCTGCCTAATGCAATGTGAAGCAAGTTGAAATGGGTCCATTTGAACCAAAGATTCAAATGGAAGTTAAAGTTCTTATGCATAATAAGTGTGTTAGCTTGTTTCACCTAAACAGCAAGGTTAAAGTGGGTTGTCATGCATCAAACCATTACAGATGGATAGATTGAATTTTTCTGATCATTTTTCATATATAATTTGTTTGATTTGGAGCTATGGTTGATTTTCTATGATTTTTAGAAGTTTTGGCTATTTTCTGGAATTTCCTATATAAAAATAAATCCGGAAAATGAATAATTGCGTTAGCACTGCGTCACTGTGACGTCAGCGAGTCAAAGGCGCCACGGCCAGTCAAACCTGACTAGTGGGCCCCGTCTGTCAGTGTCTCAGCTAACTAACAGGATTAAGGTAATACTAACTAACTGTCAGTGGGGCCTGGGCCCACATGTCAATGACCTAAACTAATTATAATTAGTTAGCACTAATTCTAAACTAATTAACAGGCCGGCCCCACGTGTCATAGGCTCAGGGGGGAGTCAACCTGGGCCCACATGGGTCAGGCATGGTCAACTCGCCGGTCAGCGGGTCAAAGCCTGCCGGCGTTTAGCCGCCGGCGAGGCCAGACGTGGCGGCGCGCTGCGGGATTTGCCCACAGGGCATCATTTGCTGAGCGGAGAGCAGCTACGGGCAGCTGGTGCTCGCCCGCATCCAGCCGTGGTGATGGCTTGGCCAGGGAATGGCCGGAGCATCACCGGCGACGATCTTGGCGGAGGCCAAAGCTCGGGCCAGCTCGTGCGCGTGGCTGCAGTGGCCTAGTCGGTGTGGCGCTTGCACCTACAACATCTACGCGATGTAGTGAGTGTGACGGGCACAAGCCCGTGACCAAAAGTTCACCGGAGCATTGCCGACGACGTGGTCAGGCGGCGGTACGTTCGGACGGAAAAGGCACGGCGGCTACAGAGCTCTAGCGATGAAGCGGAGAAAAGGGGGAGGAGCAGTAGCTCACTGGGAAGCCATAGAGAAGGTCAGCGTGCTCGGGGAAGGCCCGGTGCGGTCGAAACGGCGACGGGGATCTCGGCGGCCCGAGGTTGAAGATGACGGCGGCGGGGACGATGGAGGGGTTCCGGTGTCGTGCGGCTTGGCTAGTCGACGTAGTCGACAACGGCGAACCTTCCGGACACGGTGAGAGGGTGCGGGGACGGTGTTGGACATGGCTGCGGCGAGCGGCGGCGACGGTGACGTCTCGGGCGACGTCGGGGAGGGCGAGAGAGAGGAACCAGAGGAAAGAGCGAATGTCTGCGAGGTCGGGGAGAGAGAGGGGGGTCGTCCCACGTCGATAGCTCGACGAGGGGAGCGGCAAGGCGACGGGCAGCTGCGTGGCGCGCATGCTGTGCTCGCCGTCGAGCAGCTGCTTGCCTACCTGGCCAAGCCAAGCAGCTCGCTGGAGCGTTGGCTGGGTTGGGCCGGTAGGTGGGCCGGCAGGTGGGCCTGCTGGGTGGGCGCCAGGTAAGCTTTCTCTTTCTCTCTTTTCCTGTTTGTTTTCTTTTTCTATTTTTCTATAAATTTAGGGCTTTATTAAAAATACTTAGGCACTTACTAAAATCCTGAAAATAATGGTGGGCTCTGTTGGGATTATTCCTAATAGCCCTCACTTAACTCCAGAATTATTTGGGCATTTAAAATATTTTATAGCATTTAAATGCCCAAATTCAAATACTTATGATTTCATTCAAAGAATCTAGAATGTCCTAGAAAAGAGTGCACCATTTTTGCCAGGGATTTTAACCCAATCCAGAAATGATGAACATTTTGTAAAGGGCATTTTGGGTTCATTGAAAATAATTTTAGTAAACCCTAGTTGTTTCCAGGGGGGTTGCTGGGGGTTCTGTCATCCCCATTTCAAGTTTCTGTAAAAGTAGACATGATGCAACGCTCTAATGCATGAACTAACTAGGGTGTGACAACTCACCCCCACTCAAAAGAATCTCGTCCCGAGATTTAGGATCCTCCGGGAAGAAAGTGGGGTACTCGAGTCGAAGACGATCCTCCCTTTCCCAAGTGGATTCTTTCTCGAAATGGTGTGACCATTGAACCTTGAGAAACTAGATATTATGGCGCCGAGTGGTATGCTCGGCTTGATCAAGGATACGAACGGGGTATTCCCGATATGAGAGGTTATCTTGTAGATCAAGCGTTTCGTGGTCCACTCCACGGATAGGATTCGCGAAGCAACGCCTGAGTTGAGAAACGTGGAAGACATCATGAACTCTGGAAAGATGCGAAGGTAGTTCCAATTGGTAGGCAACTTCTCCTCGTTTGGCAAGAATGCGAAAAGGTCCAATGTAGTGAGGAGCCAATTTGCCTTTGATACCGAAATGATGGGTTCCCTTTAATGGAGTAACCCGAAGGTAAGCCTTCTCGCCGACTTCATAAGTCATGAGCTTATGTTTACGATCATATTGGCTCTTTTGACGAGATTGGGCTGTTTTCAATTTCTCAAGAATAACGCGAACCTGCTCTTCTGCTTCCTGGATCATATCCGGGCCAAAGAGTTGTCTTTCGCCGGTTTCTGACCAGTTAAGAGGCGTTCGACATTTTCGTCCATAGAGAACTTCGAAAGGAGCTTTGCCCAAGCTATCTTGATAACTATTGTTATAAGCAAACTCCGCGAATGGAAGGCATTTCTCCCAACCCATTCTGAATGAGATGACAGATGCTCGGAGCATATCTTCCAGAATTTGATTGACTCGCTCTACTTGACCACTTGATTGAGGATGGAAGGCGGTGCTAAAAGAGAGACGAGTTCCCATAGCATTTTGGAAACTTTCCCAAAATCGAGAGGTGAAGAGACTCCCACGGTCTGAGTTAATTTCCAATGGGACACCATGAAGAGACACTATTTGGGAGATGTATAAATCAGCTAGCTGGCTAGCGGTGATACTCTCACGAACAGGTAGGAAATGGGCTACTTTGGAAAGACGGTCGATCATGACGAAGATAGCATTATTCCCTCTCTTTGTCCTGGGAAGCCTAGTAATGAAATCCATACTGATTTTATCCCATTTCCACTCAGGAATAGCCAAAGGTTGAAGGGTGCCAGCAGGCCGTTGATGCTATGCTTTAACACGACGACAGACGTCGCAGCTAGAAATGTATTGAGCAATTTCTCTCTTCATCCTCGTCCACCAAAACCTCTGGCGTAGGTCTTGATACATCTTAGTACTACCGGGATGAATGGTGAGAGGGGATTCATGAGCTTCCTTAAGGATCAGCCGCCTCAGGTTTCGAGCCTTGGGAACCACTAAGCGGTTTCCAAAGTATACGACACCTTGATCATCAACGGAGGAACAATTCGTGGCTCCTTTCTTAATGTTTCTCTTAATACGGGATTTTCCCAGATCTACCTTCTGTGCCTTGATGATCTGATCCGTAAGGGTAGGTTTCGCCACCAGGGTGGATAGGAATCCTCGAGGAACAATGTGAAGATCAAGCTTACAAAATTCCTCATGGAGAAGTGGTTGACTTTGTTGTAACATCACGTTGTTACAATAGGATTTACGACTTAGTGCATCAGCCATGACATTGGCTTTGCCTGGGGTGTAAGTTATTCCTACGTCGTAATCCGAGATCAACTCGACCCAACGTATTTTCCTGAGATTCAAATCCGGTTGGGTGAAGATATATTTAAAACTTTGGTGATCGGTGAAGATCTCGCAACGATTACCGAGGAGGTAATGTCGCCAAGTTTTAAGTGCATGGACTACAGCTGCAAGCTCTAGATCATGTGTGGGATAATTTTCCTCATGTGGGTGTAATTGCCGTGAAGCATAGGCAATTACCTGACAATCTTGCATGATTATGCAACCTAGTCCTTGTCGCGAGGCGTCGCAATAGATAATAAAGTCCTTGGAGAAATCTGGTGGTACCAGTATGGGAGCAGATGTCAGGCGTCTTTTCAGTTCCTGAAAGCTGAACTCGCACTACGGGGTCCACTCGAATTTTTTATCTTTCTTGAGGAGTTTAGTCAGAGGTTTAGCAACCTTGGAGAAATTCTCGACGAAGCGGCAACAATAGCTCGCTAAGCCAAGGAAGCTCCGAACTTGCTTGACCGTCTCAGGTGGAGTCCAATCATGGACGGCTTGAGCTCGCTCGGGATTGACAGCAATACCCTTACCAGAGATTACATGGCCTAGATAGGTCACTTCTGGCAACCAAAATTCACACTTGGAGAATTTGGCATAAAGGCGATGCTCTCGAAGTTTCGTCAGTACCAGCCTTAGATGTTCGGCATGTTCCTCTTCATTCTTGGAGTAGATGAGTATGTCATCGAGGTATACTACGACGAATTTATCCAAATACTCCATGAAGACCGAGTTCATTAACCGAGAGAAGGTGGCTGGGGCATTGGTTAGTCCGAAGGACATAACAGTGTACTCGTATTGGCCATAACGAGTAAGGCCGTTTTGGGAATGTCCCCGTTTCTGATTTGGATTTGATGGTATTCCAACCTCAAATCCATCTTGGAAAAGAATGAGGATCCAGCGAGCTGGTCATACAGATCGTTGATCCTGGGAAGCGGATACTTGTTCTTGATAGTGACCAAGTTGACAGGTCAGTAATCTACAACCATCCGATCCGTTCCATCCTTCTTTTTGACGAAGAGGATGGGGCAAGCCCAAGGAGAGGAACTAGGACGGATGAAACCCTTTTTCAAGGACTCATCGAGTTGGTTCTTAAGCTCGACTAGTTCTAAGGGTGCCATCTTATAGGGTCTTCTAGAAATTGGAACAGTTCCTGGAACAAGGTCTATCACAAACTTGACATCCCTGTGAGGTGGAACACCTGGCAGTTCTTCTGGAAAGACATCCGCAAAGTCCCGGACTATCGAAAGACATCCGCAAAGGGGGTTGGCATTTAGGGAGTAAAGCTGGCGCTTGGCCACTCGAGTTAAGACATTGACTGTCTTGCCCGATGGGTGAGTAAGTTGAACGGTTCTTGTGGCACAATCAATCTTAGCGTACTGAGCTGACATCCAGTCCATACCCAAGATGATGTTTATGTCCGAGGACTTGAGAGCTATTAAAGATGCAAGAAAGACAAGTCTATCGACAAGAATTTTGTTCCCATGGCTTACTCTAGAAGTTTGCCATTTGGAACCCGGAGTTTGAATTACCATGGAAGTGGGCATGTCACAGAATATCGTGTTATGCAATCGAGCATAGTTCTCGGATATGAATGAATGAGATGCTCCAGTATCGAAACGATCAGATGCCGGATGGCAATTAACAAGGAGCATACCAAGGACGATGTTAGGATCCTCATGAGCCTCCTCGGCTGAGACATAGTTGACATGGCCACGTGCAGTGGTGACCGGCTTGGCGTAGAATGCCTTTCCTGCTGTTTTACCACGGCCAACGGACTTTCCAAACTGATTGGGGTTGTTGTTCTGGGGACACTCTCGACTATAGTGACCCGGCTCTCCACACTTGAAACATGTCACAACATTGGGGTGTGGAGCAGCATTAGCAGCGGGGCCACCATAGGGCTTGGACGGTGCAAACTGCTCATTGGGGCGAGGCGCCTCAAAGGATGGCCTCGGAATGAACCTAGGTGGCAGTGCCGTGCTTGGAATCCATACA
Source organism: Triticum monococcum (assembly GCA_034509565.1). NCBI lineage: Eukaryota > Viridiplantae > Streptophyta > Magnoliopsida > Poales > Poaceae > Triticum > Triticum monococcum. Next base: position 81,083,346 of record CM067844.1, on the reverse strand, counting down.
CGGCGCTTGTGAGATCCCGAGATGGATGAAGAGGCAAAATCACGAGAGTGCTTGCGTGAAGCGTCATAGTCAGACTGGCCCGTCTCGGCACTGATGGCTTTATTGACCAACTTTTGAAAGGAGGTGCACTCGTGTAGATGAAGATCGCGATGAAGCTCAGGGTTAAGTCCCTTGCGGAACCTTTCCTACTTCTTAGCGTCGGTGGATACCTCTTCAGGAGCATATCGTGCCAGATTCGCAAATTCATGACTATATGCATCCACAGTCAGTCTTCCTTGGGTGAAATTGCAGAACTCTTCCCTCTTGCGATCTATGAGACCTTCCGGGATGTGATGCTCACGGAAAACCTCACTGAATTCGGCCCAAGTAGTGATTTGGCCGACCGGGCGCATAGCTTCAAAATTTTCCCACCAACGGCTAGCAGGGCCTTCGAGGTGATAGGCAGCATAAGTAACCTTATCAGCTTCGGCTACGTTGGCAGAACGTAGCTTGTGGGTGATGCTGCGAAGCCAGTCATCCTCGTCGAGGGGCTTGACGGAATGGTTAAACTTTGGTGGGTACAACTTGATAAAGTCATTGATTGACACCAAGTCATTTCGCTGATGGCGTGCAGTGTTTTGCTCAATCCGCTCCAGCAAGCGGTTAGTATCACGCTTGTTTCTTTCCGCCTCCAGCATCACTTCGGCCAGAGAAGGCGGGTGAGGAAGATTTTCACCCCTAACTGCACTGGCTTCCCCCCTGCTCCGGGGCAGCAGGGTTGCTGCGGGTGTTGACCATCCTAGGAGAAAACAAAACAAAGGTTTAGATAAGGGTGGCACAAACTGAGCAAGGAAGTGCAGAATGTAATGGATAACATGAAATGCTAAGATGTTCGTTGCACGACATGGTAATATAGAAACTGCCTTATATATACCATTGATCATACACACCGTACATAGTTTAGTACAAGCCCAGGCTAGAGTACAACTACGGTGAAATACATTACATCTCATCGAAGGCATTCCAAGCTCCTATACATTATTTGTCTACACCTCCGGAATTGATTACACACTAAGTCATATTCCACAAGTCACGCAGGACAGTGGAGATACAACTATTACAATACTGGTGATACTACTACTAACTCAGATAGCTCCGTAGTAGTGCTCATAGAAGTCACCTCCATAGCCTGGAAGTTCAACGTGATCATCCGAGAACAGACGGTCCTGAGGAGCTTGTAGACTATAGGGGCTAGGATGAGGTCTTGGACCAACAAACGGTGGCCTGCAGGGACCACGTGGTGGGGTGATGCCTCCCACATCACGCCAATCCACCATGTCTGGTAGAGCACATCTCACAGGATACAGATCCCTCGTATCCATACATCCAGCTTGCACAGCAGGTGCAAACCGAGTCAAAGTGGCCCAATGATCAGCACGGGTGTTGAAAAGCTCCAGTATCAAGGCCCGATTCTCTCTGTCCTTATCCTCGAGCATCTGGCAGTGGTGCGAGTTAGTGAGTCCTCACGTGTGGAGTCGGCATAGATAGCCTGGAGATACCCTTGCGCTCCCGGGAGTGAAGCTGGCATATAACGGAAGTCGGTGTTCCGAAGCAGGCCAGTCCGGACTCGCATGATGGTCATCATGGAATAGGCAGCATCCTACACAACCATATCAACAGTAACCCTGAGTCCATAGGAACAGTGGAGGGGCTCGGTAGATCCAGGATAAGAAGGAAATATCCTGACGGTGCAGAAATATTGGCTTTGATTAAAGTCTTGGAATTGCTCTTCGACAGTCTATTCGGGATACCAACGGTAACCCGTCTTGATCATTACCCGGACTAACATAGCAGTATGACTGGGCACATTGAGGCACCGGGTCAGGCGAACCACTTGATTTTGAGCACGAGTGGCCATCCGAAAGCACAACCATAATGCAAATACATTAGAATTTCTAGGGAAAATTGGACAGCATAACAGCTGTAAATGCTCAAAAAAAGATTTGAGACATCCACAACAGTTTGCAATACCACTCAACAACATCATATCAGGGTTCTGATTCAACTGGCAACATACTAAAAGTAGTAGAAACTGTACTGAGGCTTGTAACAACAATCCTATAAGCTACTACAGATTAGTAACACGTGAACCTGACAGAAGGAGAGAGCCTAGTCCTTAACCCACGTTGAATGAGAAGAGAATGACTCAGATCAGAGGGCATACGGTAAAGGAGTAAAAAGAGCCTTACGTTCCCTCCCACAATCAATTCCCCTACATATAACTAAAGCATTTCTAGACTCGACATCGACCAGTTTGGCTCAACGAACCTACAGGCAGTCCGGCTCTGATGCCAATGCTGCCAGGACCCCGATTCCAAGTCACATCGATCTAGCCGGTAACACCTCATATCACATTGCGGCCTCATGCATGGTATCACCACGGGTGTCACCTTACCATGGCCCGGGACCGTTTGCGCCTTTTGGCTCACGTATATGATAGTTTCGCTAGCATCCATATGACAGAGAACCCGGGCCGACATGGCCTGTCGGAGTAATGGGCCACGGGTAGGCCAACCCGAGCCCCATAACCTTTCAAGACATCGGGGCAGGCTGCACCCCTCAAGATCACAGGGCGAAGGGCCGCCTCCTGGGGAGTCTACAGCAAGGCGGCCGACTGACCGCTCACGGCCGAGTCCCCAGGGACGACTTCCAGAGAATCTGGCTTTGGGGAGTCGGCCGGCGACTCCAACAAACCGTGACCTCATCGAAGGGGACAGGGCAGGGGCATGGCTACAGTGAAGCCCACTCCCCGCCCCTTACCAAGGGCAGGCATGGCTACAGCACGCCGTACTTGGGAAGATCTCCCTGCAGCTTGGCACTGTTGCCCGGCCGGCCCTGACATCAGCACCACTGTAGCGATTCCTACGCCCACGACGGCTTGTCTTTATGGCCTGGAGGCAGCGGGGCCCACCAGTCAGCGAGACCTCGGGAGACGGCGGGAGAACCGCCAGTTGGACCCGTCGGGAGTCGGCCCGGGGGAGTCGGCCGAGCCCTCCCCCGGGACCCACGTGCCATTAATTAAGAAGAGATGGGAAGTGGCCACAGTGATCACCCGCCAGGCGGCGGGGCTATTGCCATGACCAATCTTGCGTCATCAGGAGCACGGCTACAGTAATCAGCAGCCGGCAAGACCCGCCCGCGGCGGACGCGGCCTGTCGGCTCCGTACTTGACCAGTCGGTGGGGCCCACCAGTCGGCGGAGAAGTCGGAGGTCGGAGGCACTGACGGCTGGGCTCGCGCCCAGTCGAATTACCATTGTACCCCTGGGGGGTAGGCCTATATAAACTCCCCAGGGCACCCATGCAAAGGGTTGGATCCCAGTAGTTCTAGAACACACCAGATAGAAGGAGAGAGCTAGCCTTGCCCTCTCCTACCACCCGAATTAGCTCGACGAGCAACCGTGTAAACACTTGGCCTTAGTGATCATGCGGAGACCCCGCAGAGCAGCAGTAGGGGTCTTATCTCCCCGGAGAGCCCTGAAGCTGGGTAAGATTTGCCGGCGTGCATGCCTTTGCCTCATCCCGTTTCCAGGCACCAGCGACGTTCTACTCGCCCCCACCATGATAAGCCATCCGTGGGCATATGTCGCACCAAACCCCCGACATTTGGCGCCCACCGTGGGGCCTGGTGCACCGCCGTCCGGAGATCTGTTCTGGACGGGAACCCTTTTCCTCCCTGGCGAGCGCAGCCAGCCAGGCATGCCGGGCGAAGTCTGCATCGACGCGCTGCGCGGCGTTGAGATCACCTGCGCAGCCAGCTCCTTGGCCAAACTTGTCGGTGAGGTCCGCCTCTCCGACGAACCTGCGTCCGATGTAGGCGCGGGCGGCCCCGAGAACCTCCTCGCGGGCCTCCTCGATCAACTCCACGTTTCCGGCGAGCCTGCCATAGACTTGGAGTCTGTAGGCTCCACCGACCCGATGCTGGACGACTCCGACACCGCGTTGATCGACGCGTTTCCCACCAACGTGGTGGTCTACGACGAGCCTCTCCCCCCGCAGAGAGCGACGGAAGCACTGTCACTGAGGTGCTAGTCATGAGTCATGACGAGTTCCCTGGTGGAGGAGCGCACGACTCACTCGGCGCGGCACTGCAAGACCTGACTGCGCCCATTTCAGAAGATGCTGACGCAGAGACGTTAGAAGCGCGCCGCCTTCAGCTTGTTGAAGGCGCGAAGAAGCTGGCCAGCATGAGACGCTTATCAGAAGCTTACCAGTGGGAGATGGATCGCGCCGTTGGCGGCTCACTGCCCCCTGCAGGGCCCAACCGCCTTGGCGCGGTCCAGCAGCACGGCGTAGCCATCGCCAGGCTGGTTGGGGCTAGCCGCCCCGTGTACGCCACGCCAGCGGAGAATATCCGAGCCGCCCAGGCAGCGGCGGACGAACTGGACAATTTTGAGGGCGAAGAACGCCGCCTCATGATGGAGCGAGTCCAGCGGCTCCTCCACGTGGCCGCCGCGCAAAACGAGGCCGGCTGCCGCACGGAGCCGCCGCAGCGGCCAAATGACGACCCGTACCGAGATCAAGGCGCGACGTCTCGGACGCTGACTGGCGGTGCCCGAGGAAGAAAGGACAAGGAGCCGGCTGTTAGCCACAGTCGGACTCGGATTACCATAGAGCACGACCAAGACGGCCGCCCAAGAGCAGTGGAACGACGGGACGACTGTCCGCCTCCCCTTCCCCGCAAGGAGATGTGAGTCTCCCCGCCGCCTGTTGACCATCCGACTCTCGATGACCGCTTTGGCCGCCGAGAGGGAGTCGAAGAGAATGACGCCTGCCACCGGATCGACCGACTTCACCGATCCCTGGCGCTGGAAGAAGAAGACGAGCTGGGTCCGCCTTGTTTCAGGCCCCGCATTCGAGACGAGCCCTTTCCCAGAGGGTTCACGCTCCCAAGAGACACGCCCAAGTATACCGGCTCCGTGAAGCCGGAAGACTGGCTAGTCGACTGCTCCACGGCTATCAGCATAGCAAACGGCAACAAGCGTGTCGCCGTAAAGTACGTTCTGCTCATGCTCCAGGGCACGACCCGGACATGGCTGAACAGCCTAAAGCCCCGCAGCATCAACAGCTGGGTCAACTTCACCAAAGCGTTCTTCCGCAACTTCACAAGCACGTACAAGTGTCCTCCCAAGCCTCATCAGCTCTCCTTGTGCGTGCAAGGTCCTGACGAGTCAACTCGCAACTACCTCATGCATTGGGCCGAGCTCCGGAACTCCTGCGAGGGCGTGCACGAGGTGCAGGCCATCGAGTACTTCACAGCCGGGTGCCGAGAAGGCACCCTCCTCAAGCACAAGCTCCTCTGCGATGAGCCAGAAACCCTTGACGAGCTGCTGATCATAGCGGACAAGTACGCCACGGCCGACTCCTCCATGAAGGTGGAAATCCAAATCAGCACGAATGGCAAAGTGGCTCCTCAAGCTCCTCAAGCTCCAAGAACTCCGGCGGCAGATGCCGGCCGGCGACAGCAGAAGGGCGACAACAAGTGCAAGGCCCCGCAGCCGGCTTCCGGCAGCCGGCAGGTCGTGACCGTTGAAGCCTAGCAGCCAGAAGAGCAGCCTCCGCCCAAGCGAGAGAAAGGCGGCAAGCCGAACTGGTTGCCGGCCTTCGCCTATGAGCAGACCTTGGATGGACCTTGTAAGTTCCACAGCGGCGCGAAGCCGTCGAATCAAACCACCCGGAAGTGCCACTGGCTCACCAGGATTGTCAAGGGAGACGGCCTCCTGCCACCCCCCGCCTACTGGGCAGCCGCCTCTGCCTCCGCCCCAGCAGTCGGCAGTCAGGCCAGTCAGCGCAGTACAAGACGACTACCCTGAAGAGCACGGAGCCTGCATGGTGTTCACCAGTATGGTTGATGATCGACGCAGCAGGCGGCTGCAGCGACAAGAGGTGAACGCAGTGGCCTCAGAGACACCAGAGTTCATGCACTGGTCTGAGAAGCCCATCAGCTGGAGCAGGGCGGACCATCCAGAAGTGATGCCGAGTCCGGGCTCCTACGCCTTGGTCCTGGACGCCACCTTCGCTACAGACAAACGGGCCGCGCGTTTCTCGCGAGTTCTGATAGACGGAGGCAGCAACATTAATATCCTGTACAAGGACACCATGGAGAAGTTAGGAATCAAGCAAAGACAGCTTCAGAACAGCCGGACTGTGTTCCATGGCATTGTTCCTGGGCTTTCCTGCTCACCAATCGGCAAGATCCTGATGGACGTCCTCTTTGGGGACAAAGATCACTTCCGAAGAGAGTCTGTTTGGTTTGAGGTGGTTCACCTTGAGAGCCCATACCATGCGCTACTTGGCCGACCCGCCTTGGCCAAGTTCATGACAGTCCCCCACTATGCCTACCTCAAGATGAAGATGCCCAGTTCTAGGGGAATTCTGACTGTGGCCGGAAACTACCGGAAGTCGTCCGCTTGCGCGGCCGAAAGCAGTCGGCTGGCCGAGTCCCTTGTGATCGCAGCCGAGAAGCGACTCCTTGAACGAGTTGTGGCGATGGCCGGCAAGCAGCCGGAGATATCGCCCGACCCGAAGGAGTCGGAAGCCGAAGGTTCGTTCAAACCGGCCAAAGAGACAAAGAAGATACCCTTGGATCCGGAGCACCCAGAGAGGTATGCTGTCATAGGTGCAAATCTCGACAGCAAATAGGAAGGCGAGCTCGTCGATTTCCTCCGTGAGAATCGAGACATCTTCGCATGGTCTCCCAAAGACATGCCAGGTGTACCGACGGATTTCGCCGAGCACAAGTTACATGTCCGATCTGATGCAAAGCCGGCCAGGCAGCCCCTGCGCCGCTTATCAGAAGAAAAGAGAAGAGTTGTCGGAGAATAGATAGCCCGACTCCTGGCAGCCGGCTTCATTATGGAAGTTTTCTTTCCGTAGTGGCTGGCAAATCCGGTCCTGGTACTAAAGAAGAACAAGTAGTGGCGAATGTGTATTGACTAGACGAGCCTCAACAAGGCCTGCGAGCTGTTGAGTTTCTTGGATGCATACTCAGGATATCACCAGATCAAGCTGAACCCGGCTGACAGATTGAAGACCGCCTTCATCACGCCGTTTGGAGCATTCTGCTACCTCACCATGACGTTCGGCTTGAGAAATTTTGGCGCCACCTTTCAGCGTTGCATGCAGAAGTGTCTCCACAAGCAGCTCAGCAGGAACGCCCATGTCTATGTGGATGATGTGGTGGTGAAGATGGAAAAGCCTGGAACGCTGTTGGAAGACCTCAAGGCGACCTTTGAGAACCTGCACCAGTTCCAGATCAAGCTCAACCCCGAGAAGTGTGTCTTCGGAGTACCAGCCGACCAGCTGCTAGGTTTCCTGGTCTCTGAACGCGGCATAGAATGCAACCCAGTAAAGATCAAGGCCATCGAGAGAATGGAGGTACCCAGCCGACTGTTGGATGTGTAGAAGTTCACCGGCTGCTTAGCGTCCATCAGCCGATTCATTTGTTGGCTGGGCGAGAAAGCTCTCCCCTTATACCAACTCATGAAGAAGACCACTTTTTTCGAGTGGAACCATAAGGCAGACCAAGCTTTTCACCAGTTGAAGAAGATGCTGACTACTCCACCCATCTTGGCAGCTCCGACTCCCAAGGAACCTATGCTCGTGTACATCGCCACCACCAGCCGAGTAGTCAGCTCAGTCATCATAGTGGAGCGAAGGAGGAAGGCAAGGAGCTGCCTGTCCAGAGACCGGTATATTACCTGAGCGAGGTACTATCGACCTCCAAGCAGAACTACCCCCACTACCAGAAGATGTGCTATGGCGTACACTTTGCCTCCAAGAAATTGAAGCCTTACTTTCAAGAGCATCCAATCACGGTGGTCTACACGACCCCACTTGCCGAGATCATCGGTAGCCAAGATGCCTCTGGTCGAGTGGCCAAATGGGCCATAGAGCTGGCTCCTTACACCATCTACTACCAGCCCTGCACCGCTATCAAGTCACAAGCACTGGCCGACTTCCTCGTCGACTGGGCCGAGACCCAGTACCTGCCTCCAGCGCCTGACTCCACCCATTGGCGGATGCACTTCAACGGCTCCAAGATGCGCACCGGCTTGGGAGCCGGCGTCGTCCTCACCTCTCCTAAAGGCGACAAGCTCAAATATGCACTGCAAATCCATTTTTCCGCCTCCAACAACGTTGCCGAGTACGAGGCGCTCATTCATGGGCTCCGGCTTGCCAAAGAACTTGGCATCCGCCGGATCTTGTGTTATGGCGACTCAGACTTAGTGCTCCAGCAGTCATCTGGCGACTGGGACGCGAAAGACGCAAACATGGCGAGCTACCGTTTCCTCGTGCAGCAACTCAGCGGGTATTTTGAAGGGTGCGAGTTCCTCCACGTGCCAAGAAACGACAACGACCAAGCAGATGCCTTGGCACGAATCGGCTCTACCTGCCAAGCAATACCATCTGGCGTCGCCCTTCAACGCCTCCTCAAGCCGTCTGTCAAGCCTTCACCAGAATCAGACTCCATTTTTGTGCCGGCTCCTCCCGAAGACGGCGGATCCGACTCTAGAGCTCCGGCAGTCGGAACGGGGACTTTGGCGGATGACTCCAAAGCCGCCACAATCGAGCCCGGCCCGGGGACTGCGGCAGCGGACTCTAAGATTCCAGAACTCGGTCCAGGGACCGCGCCAGTCGGCCTGGGGACTTCATCAACCCAGCAAGCGGCTATTGACTCCAACCCTCCGCCTCCCAGCCCAGCCACCCTCGTCCAAGTTGCAGTTCTAGCAGTCAAAGAAATAGCAGCACCCTCATGGGCCCAGCCCATCCTCAAATTCCTGGTGAACAAAGAACTACCAACTGATGAGACCTCAGCTCGGCAAATACAACCCCGGGCGGCAGCATATACCATAGTCAACAAAGAGCTAGTCAGGTGCAGCGTCACTAGTGTCTACCAGTGCTGCGTAGAGCCAGAGCAAGGCCAAGCAATTCTCAAAGACATCCATCAAGGCGAGTGCGGCCACCATGCGGCTTCAAGAGCACTCGTTGCCAAAGCCTTTCGACACGGTTTCTTCTGGCCAACTGCCTTGGAAGAGGCCAAGGAGTTGGTACAAAAATGCAAAGGGTGTCAGAAGTTCAGCTCCAAGCCGCCCCAGCCGGCTTCTGCACTCAAGACCATCCCCATTGCCTGGCCTTTCGCATTTTGGGGTCTGGACATGGTGGGACCATTCAAGACAGCACGAGGTGGTCTAACCCACCTACTTGTCGCAGTGGACAAGTTCAGCAAGTGGGTGGAAGTGAAGCCAATTAAGAAACTGAACGGTCCGACTGCCGTGACCTAAATCACTGATATCACAATTCGATACGACATACCACACAACATCATCACCGACAACGGCACAAATTTTGCCAAAGGCGCCTTGGCCCATTTCTGCGCAACACAGGGCATCCGAATGGACCTAGCATCCATCGCCCACCCGCAGTCAAACGGCCAAGTGGAGCGAGCAAACAGCCTCATCCTGTCCGGCATCAAGCCTCGGTTGATCAAGCCTCTGGAGCACTCAGCTGGCTGCTGGCTCGACGAGCTGCCAGCCGTCCTCTGGAGTCTGCGCACGACTCCAAACAAGTCAACCGGCTTCACGCCCTTCTTCCTCGTCTACGGTGCCGAAGCCGTCATCCCAACGGAGATAGAGTTCGACACCCCACAAGTCACCATGTACACCGAGGAGGAAGCAGAAGAAGCACGACAAGATGGCATCGATCTGCTGGAAGAGGGCCGTCTATTGGCACTCAGCCGGTCCAGCATCTACCAGCAGAGCCTGCGCCGATACCACAACAGGAAGGTCAGGCCAAGATCTGTCCAAGAGGGCGACCTTGTGCTCCGGCTGATCCAGCGAACAGCCGGCCAACACAAGCTGTCGGCGCCTTAGGAAGGCCCTTTCATCATTGGCAAAGTATTGGGCAACGATTCCTACTACCTGATCGATGCTTAGAAGCCCCAAGCACGCAAGAGGGATGACTCTGGCAAGGAGACAGACCAGCCATGGAATGCAAATCTTCTCTGAAGATTTTACAGTTGATGCAGTATGTACCACGCTACCTTTTGTATTAAAGTACCAAGACTTTGGGCCCCTCGAGCCTAGCTCGGGGACTGCCCTTTTTTGTCTATATGATAATAATTATGCCTACAAGTATGCTACTCTTTGTCATGCCTCTTGGCACCGGGCTCGACATGTCGGCCCGGGGACTTGCCGGCTTGCACTATGAAATGCTTCCTGCAGTCGGACAAGTAGTGTCTAAATGCCTAAGCCGTCTCCTGCCAGAAGCCGCAGCTCGTAGAGCGACTGTACGGTGGGCAGCAGTAAGGTAGAATGGGCATTCACATGAAAAATGGCTAAGGACCCAAACCATAAAACATAGCTCAAGACGGCTTTCAGCCTTTCTCACAAAACCGACTCTCGGATAGTCGGATTGTCATTTTCTATCCAACTTGCTCAAACAATCTTGAAAACGGCTAAGTACTTGCTTTCCCAAAGTAGCCTGGCACTTGATCCAGCGACAGTCCGCAGAGCGGCTGTCCGATTGGCAAGGTAGGCAACTAAGAGAAAGCGGTAAAGGAAAACAGCCAAAAGAACAATGAGCAAGAAAAGATATATATAGGCAGGCAGGCAACTAACATAGGCCCTTGGCCGAATTGTCGAGTAGAGGTAGCCAAAAGAACAATGAGCAATGAACAGGCAGGCAACTAACATAGGCCCTTGGCCGAATTGTCGAGTAGAGGTTCAAAATACACCCCGCGGGTGGAATTGTGCGAATTAACAAGTTCTTCAAAAGACTACTGAAGCAACTAAAACAAAAGACATAGCGGCAGCTTAGGAGGCGGCAGACGGATTCGGGGGGTCGGAGGAGGCGCCAGCATCAGGCGTCGGGGCGGTCGGCTGGCTAGTCTCGGCTTGATCGCCTCCGGCAGCAGTCGGGTCGGTCACACGCGGCTCATTGCTGGACGCGCGGTTGGGCTGAGGCTGGCCGTTTGCTCCGTCTTCTGGTGCCTCCGCCTCGCCCCCATCCTCTGCCTCGTCCTCCTCCTCAACGCTGGAGCCAATCACCTCTGCCGAGTCTTCGCCGTAGTCTGGGTTCATCCCAAACCACTCCAGCGGTACCTCCTCGCCATCTTTAGACCGCTCGGGGACGAAGATGCTGGTGTCAGTGTACTCGGCGATCGCCGCAGCACGTTTGACGAGGGCATCTTCCGCAGCCGCTAGCTCCGGCTGGGCCTCCGACCGAAGTGTGGCCAACCGGTCTAGATCTAGCCCCGGGTACCACGCCTTGATGAACTCCAAGGCCCGGCGCGCTCCAGCCCAGGCCGAAGAGCCCTTCTAGGCCTCAAGACGACCGGCCGCGACCTCCAGCCAGTTGGCCGTCAGGCCAGGGGTGCGCGGAGCCTGCATATCTGGCCAAAGGGTGGAAATCGCCTGGGCACTGACATGCTGAAGCCGGCAGCATCCGGTGAGCCGGCCGGAGGCGAGCCTCGATGCTCAAGATGTGCTCATCAAGAGTTCGGGGGGCATCGGCGGCGATCTCCGCACCCTCCACCCTCCGACTTTCATGATCGGCCTTGATGGCTTGGATAGCGGCCTGCGACTACCCAGGGAAGAAGTCTGCAAAAGACACGAAGAAAAGAAAAAGCGAGTCAAAAACCAGGAGTCGGCACGATCTAAGTCGGCAGATCAAAGAAAGAAAACAGAGAGACTCACCATCAACAATGTCTTCAATCTCGTGGAAGCCGAAGGACAGCAGAGTCTCCTTGTCAGACTAGGAGGAGCGCTCGCTCGCGAACTCGGCCAGGAGGCGGTTTCCGTCTCCTCCGCCTCCCTCTGCGACTTCGCAAGCAGCTCCTTCTGCTCTGCCAACTGAGTGGCCAGCAGATCATGCTCTGTGGTGAGCTTGCTGCACTCCTCCACTTTGGTGAGCAGGGCGGAGTTGGCTTCACTCAGCTGCTGTTGAAGAGCAGCATTGGCTCCTGAAGGAAAGGAAGAAAGACAACAGTCATCAATAAAGTAGGTCGCCGGGGAGATCCGGGCCGACTGCCCGTGGGTGCGCTAGCGCGCCACCGCAGAGAAGAAAAAAGAGGGAAGTACTTCCTCCGGCTCTCCGCCAAGTCGGCGGTCCGCTTGCCCAGCTCTTCAACATTACGGTTGAAGGCAGTGACGCGGAGGTTGTGGTAATCAATTGGAGTTCATCAATAGTCAACAGAGAGCTAGTCAGGGTACCCAGAAGTTCATCAATTGGAGTTCCGGGCCGCCTGCTCTGCAGCCGGCCCGAAACTCGGGACTACACCCAGTGGGTGCGCTGGCGCGCCCCATAGAGAGGAACAAGAAAAACAAGGCTCAAAGGAAAAACATACCCGGATGGCTGCCCGCGATGCTAGAAACGCCTTGGTGCAACTCTGAAGAGCGTCGCCCTCAGCACGGAGTTTTGCCTGGACGTCCAGGAGCGCCCGGTTCAGTGGCCATGTGCCGCCTCCTCACACCCACCCAACTGGTGCGGCGCTCGTCGCTTCGGCGTCTAGGGCCGGCGAGCTGGCGGTGCCGGCTTCCAGAGGGCGGGGTGCCGAAGTCGCCTTCTCCAGACGACGGCGCGCTGGCGAGCCGACCTGGAGGAGTAGCCTCGCCATGGCCTCATCTTCGGTCGGCGGCACCGGAGGGTCCACTAGCTTCTCACCTTGCGCGCCTTCAGACGGCGGCGGAGGCGGCGGTGGAACGTTCGCGCCCAGAGTAGAGGGCTCGCCGCCTTCCCTCTCCTCGACGACATTCTCCCCGCCGGCTTCCAGTCTGCCCCGTGAACTCCGGAGGCGGCGGCGCAGAGTTTAGCGGGGAAACAAGCAAGGCCGACTACGGCGTGCGGCTTCCTCAGCCTGCTACTTCGCCGCGGCGGCGGCTTCGGCCTCTGCTAGTTTTTTCTTAGCGGAGGCCTCCGCCCTATCGGCCTCCGCCTTCTCCAGAGGGAGGGCTTCTCCTTCATTGCGCCTCTCCTGCGCATTCCGCTCCACCGCCTCCCGGAGGTCAGCAGTGGGGTCAATCCGTTGAGTAGTGGCGGACGTCTCCGCAGACCCCATCACGGAGGCGGCGGCGACCCGCTCAAGAGAGAGGGGAGCCCTTAAGAAAGAGGGGTGAGCAGAGATTCAGACAAAACACGAAGAAAGAATAAACTTTGAAGACAGAATACTTTGCAGAGAATAAACACGACGGCTTCTTCACTTCCTTACGGAAGCGGATGGCCTTCGCGGCTGCCTCGTCTCGCCGGGTCGCCACAGCCGAGCCCTTGGGCTTCTTCGGCCGGCAGCCCGGCGCTTCTTCCCGCTTCCTGGAGCGCCCGACGCGGCAGAAGAGCCCGCGCCCGGCTGGCTCCTGGCCTATGGCGAGGGGCGACTCCTCCCTCGGCGTTGTCTTCGGGCCAGTCGGCGAAGGTAGCCGAGGGCCTAAAGTCGCCTGTCGTCCCTCCTCCTCCCTCGGCATCGTCTTCCTGAGCCGCCGCCCCCAGATTCGGGTCGTCGACGTCGGTCTCCGCTCGGTCGGCGACGAACTCACGGGCCGGCCCCGAGGTGCCGGCTGGTGGGTGAAGAAGGGGATTCTAACCAAAACCGACTAATCAGAACAAAACTCGGCAAGAAGAAGACAATCCAAAGAAAGAAAAGAAAGGCGACTCACGACGGGCGGGGGGTTGGCGCGAGAGTATGGCTCCTTGCCGAATTGCCAGTCCTCCGGGAGCCTACTGTCCGAGAGGTAGTTCACCATAAGGGCCACCTCTTCGTGAGGCATGTCCTTGGTGCACATCCGACTCGGGTCGCGGCCCCCGCTCATCTGGCATATCATGTGAGGGCGGCCTTGGAGTGGGAGAACTCGGTGTGAGACGAAGGCGGCCACCAGGTCCGGACCAGTCAGACCCTCCGACTGCGTCAGCACTCGGAGTCGCGTGATGGTGCCAGCTGCCGCAGGCGTCAACGACCTGGCCCGGTACGACTAGTTGGGCAGTTTGCCAGCAGGCGGGCCGGCTTCGAAAGCCGGCAGATTGACCCAGTCGCCCCTCGTGGCGACATTCCTGACATAGAAGTAGGACCTCTGCCACATCTTCACCGACTTCAACAGTGAGATGGAGGGGAAGTGGTTGTCGGCTACTAACCTTCGCACGGCAATGAAGGCGCCGCACTGAGCCGGCACGCCCACAGCCTGGGTGCCGAGCTTGGAGAAGAAGAACTCGCCCCAGAGCTCGAGGGTGGGGAGGACTCCGAGGAAGCCTTCGCATAGAGCCACGAAGGCGGACAGCAGCACCACTGTGTTGGGGGTGAGGTCGTGCGGCTGGAGGCCGTAGAACTCCATGAAGGACCGGAAAAAGTTGCTCGCCGGCAGCCCCAGCCCGCGCAGGCAGTGCCAGCGGAAGATGACCCGCTCGCCCTCCTGCGGGGCGGGGGAAATCGCCCCCGCCTGCGCAAGATGCACCTGCACGCGATCCTCGCCGGGAAGCTGGCGGGTCCGGCGGAGGAACTCGATATGATCTTCGTGGACTTCGGAGCCGTCCCAGGTGCCGGAGCGCACTGGTGGAGGCGCGGCAGCGGAGGAAGAACTCATCACGAGCTGTCACTACAGCGTTCGCCGGAGCTTGGGCGTGCGGCGGAGCGAAGAAGAGAAGAGGAAGCAGGAGAGCGAGGAGCTGCGAGGAGGAAGAAAGCGAGGGGTAGTGGGAAAGAGGGGCGCGCGTGCCCCCCTCTTCCCCCTACTTATAGCCCCGTGGGCTGCGAAGCCGAGGGGACGGACGTGGGGATTTACTGCGCCCGCAACCCCACGACCCCCACGATCCATGTAAAGTTACTGCACGCAGAAACTTCACGGGAATCCCAACTGTCCACCGGGGCCACAGCGGATCCGCTCGGGCGCTGAGGCGCAGTAGTGGCGGGCCCCGCCTATGGGCCTGTATCGTCGCGCGCGTGGGCTGGCAGGATGGCCTGGCCACGTGCCCTCGCGTGACAGGCCAAGAACGGGCGGCGGCCTGGAAGCTTAGCTAGCACGCCACTTGAAATCCCGCCGCGACGTTCGAATTACTCAGCAAGTCGGAATTGAGTGAGTCCGAGTTGGGCGAGTCCGACTCCTTCTAGTCAGCCCGGCAGAAGGCAATCAAGACCATGTGTTGAGTACCCGGAAAAAGAAACTGCTGAGGCTTCTCGGCCAATCGCCCATGGCGCCTCACCAGCTTCGGGGACTACTGTCGGAGTAATGGGCCACGGGTAGGCCAACCCGAGCCCCATAACCTTTCAAGACATCGGGGCAGGCTGCACCCCTCCAGACCATAGGGCGAAGGGCCACCTCCTGGGGAGTGTACGGCAAGGCGGCCGACTCACCGCTCATGGCCGAGTCCCCAGGGACGACTTCTAGAGAAGCCGGCTTTGGGAAGTCGGCCGACGACTCCAACAAACCGTGACCTCATCGAAGGGGACGGGGCAGGGGCGTGGCTATAGTGAAGCCCACTCCCCGCCCCTTACCAAGGGCAGACATGGCTACAGCACGCCGTACTTGGGAAGATCTCCCTGCGGCTTGGCACTGTTGCCCGGCCGGCCCTGACATCAGCACCACTGTACCGATTCCTGCACCCACGACGGCTTGTCTGTACGGCCTGGAGGCAGCGAGGCCCCCAGTCAGCGAGACCTCGGGAGACGGCTGGAGAACCGCCAGTCGGACCCGGCGGGATTCGGCCCGAGGGAGTCGGTCGAGCCCTTCCCCGGGGCTCACGCGCCATTAATCAAGAAGAGATGGGGAGTGGCCACAGTGATCGCCCGCCAGGCGGCGGGGCTGTTGCCACGACCCCATGACCAAGCTTGCGTCATCAGGAGCACGACTACAGTAATCAGCAGCAGACAAGACCCGCCCGTGGCGGACGCGGCCTGTCGGCTCCGTACCAGACCAGTCGGCGGGGCGCACCAGTCGGCGGGCCCCAGCAGTCGGCGGAGAAGTCGGAGGTCGGAGGCACTGACGGCTAGGCCCGCGCCCAGTCGAATTACCATTGTATCCCTAGGGGGTAGGCCTATATAAACCCCCCAGGGCACCCATGCAAAGGGTTGGATCCCAGTAGTTCTAGAACACACCAGATAGAAGGACAGAGCTAGCCTTGCCCTCTCCTACCACCCGAAACAGCTCGAGGACCAACCGTGTAAACACTTGGCCTTAGTGATCATGCGGTAAGATTCGCCGGCGTGCATGTCTTCGCCTCATCCCGTTTCTAGGCACCGGCAACGTTCTACTTGCCCCCACCATGATAAGCCATCCGTTGGCATATGTCGCCCCAAACCCCCGACATGGCTAGTCGTGAACCCAAAGCGGCACAGACCTATGGAGACAGGCCTACATGAATCACATCGAGCATGTCGGTCATCATCGAGTGAATCCGGGTTGTAGCACTGGGCTACCAGGACTCTGGGGAACCCGGGCTGTAGCAGGCTAGGCAGGACTCCGGATGTCACTGCGTGACATTTCCCCGAAGGGACAGACATAGGAACGAAGTGAAACACATGCCGGCCAGTCAAGTGTCCTGAGCAGTAGTGCTGGGCTAGCAGGACTCCGGTGAACTGGGCTGTAGCCGACTACTATGGCTCGAGGAGCACTAGACTACATTTCCCTATAAGAAAGGCTGCCAAGGATAAACAACTAGATTGTCGGATCCCACACATACCAAGCATTTCAACCATACACACAATATGCTCGATATGTGCAAATACAACATGGCATCACAACAAGACTCTACAACTCAAGTACTTTATTTAAAGGCTCCAGAGAGCCATACATAACATGTTCATACAGGTAGGGGTCACATGACCCGACACTAAGTCATACAAGCATACAAGCACATGCGGAAGCAAATAGTCTGAGTACAGACACTAGAAAGAAAGAAGGCCTCTCGAAGCCTGTCTATCTACATAGGGCCCTCCATGGCCAGGATCACCACCTGGGTGGCAAGTCACTCATCGATGTCAAGATCTACATAAAACCCATCGGAGGGGGTGGTGTTGTCGTCTGAAAACAGTAATTAAGCAAACATGAGTACAACGGTACCCAGCAAGTCTTACATCAGAACCTACTATACATGCTCATTCTCAAGAAGGTGGTGGAGTTATTGCAGCAAGCCGGCTTTGAGTCTTGGCTAAGCTATCCTATGAGACTCCACTAGTAAAATAGTTTTCGCACACGAGTCCACTAATAACCAACACAATACTCCACCGGGGATCCTCCCTCGTTATCCTACGAGAGAGCCATCCTCAGTACTCACACTTATCCTGAGTCTTTTAGTAGTATCCATTAACTTGTCTATGAACTGTATAGGCAACCAAGTAGTCCTTTACCGCGGACGCGGCTATTTGAATAGATGATGTTAACCCTACAGGGGTGTAATTCTTCACACACGCTTTCACCACTTACCGCCGTTTACATGACATGTACTCGGCAACCTTCAAGCGGAGGCCCAACGAGGGTGTCGGCCACAGCCTACCTAAACACTCAAGTCTCTAGTCCAGGTTTATTGCCTATCCAGGTTCCATCCGCAAGGAGTCCGGCCGAGGTTTCCACATACGGCCCCGAACAATGTGAACAGGGTTCCCGAGACACCAAACGGGCGACTCGATACACCGTGCCATGGTGTATCTACCGCATCATAGCCCACCCCTAGGGTCAGCGCTACGCACGGCCGCCAGCACATAACCTACAAACACCAGAAAATATTTGCAACTCCTGGACAGAGTACTAGGGTGATTAAGAAACCGAGAGGGTCAATTAAGGATCCCAATGCATCGTAGTAGCTGATTCTTAAAGCCACATATATAGATCTCAGTTCTTAGGGACGGCCTCAATGAAACAACCCACCATGTACTTCTACATGGCCTCTCATCGATACCTTTACCAAATCATGTTCAACACATCGCTCACATTACCGACATAATCATTTCACTCTAGCCCATCACCCAGATGAACCAGACCTGACACAACTCTAAGCATAGCAGGCATAGCAGGGAAGGAAACACAAGCATGGCTCAATCAACTCCCACACATGCTAGTGGGTTTCATCTAGTTACTGTGGCAATGATAGGTCATGCAGAGGATAAGGGTTCAACTACCGCAGCACACAGCAGTGTGAAACGTTCTTGTCTTAATGCAGTAAATGAGAGCAGAGGCAAGAACATGGGATTGTATCGATATGATCAATGGGGCTGCTTGCCTGATGGAGTGGTAGTAGGGTACTGCCCTTCAGTTGGATACTTGGAGATATCCTTAGAGGCAGAACCTACCACGAAGGACACACAGAACATAATCAACACATGACAATATGCAGCAATATGATGCATGCTATGACATGGCAAAATGATGTGTCCTTCCTAATGCAATGTGAAACAAGTTGAAATGGGTCCATTTGAACCAAAGATTCAAATGGAAGTTAAAGTTCTTATGCATAATAAGTGTGTTAGATTGTTTCACCTAAACAGCAAGGTTAAAGTGGTTTGTCATGCATGAGACCATTACAGAGGGATAGATTGATTTTTTCTGATCATTTTTCATATATAGTTTGTTTGATTTGGAGCTATGGTTGATTTTGTATGATTTTTAGAAGTTTTGGCTATTTTCTGGAATTTCCTATATGAAAATAAATCCAGAAAATGAATAATTGCGTTAGCACTTCGTCACTGTGATGTCAGCGAGTCAAAGGCGCCAGGGCCAGTCAAACCTAACTGGTGGGCCCTGTCTGTCAGTGTCTCAGCTAACTAACAGGATTAAGTTAATACTAACTAACTGTCAGTGGGGCCTGGGCCCACATGTCAATGACCTAAACTAATTATAATTAGTTAGCACTAATCCTAAACTAATTAACAGGCCGGCCCCACCTTTCATAGGCTCAGGGGGGAGTCAACCTGTGCCCACACGTGTCAGGCGTGGTCAACTCGCTGGTTAGCGGGTCAAAGCTTGCCGGCGTTTAGCCGCCGGCGAGGCCAGACGCGGCGACGCGCTGCGGGATTTGCCCACAGGGCATCATTTGCTGCGCGGAGAGCAGCTACGGGCAGCTGGTGCTCGCCCGCATCCAGCCACGGTGATGGCTTGGCCGGGGAGTGGCCGGAGCATCACCGGCGACGAGCTTGGCGGAGGCCGAAGCTCGGGTCAGCTCATGCGCGTGGCTGCAGTGGCCTAGGCGGCGTGGCGCTTGCACCTACAACATCTACGTGATGCAGTGAGTGTGACGGGCACAAGCCCGTGACCAAAAGGTCACCGAAGCATCGCCGGCAACGTGGTCAGGCGGCGGTGCGTTCGGATGGAAAAGACACGGCGGCTAAAGAGCTCTAGCGACGAGGCGGAGAGAAGGGGGAGGAGGAGTAGCTCACTGGGAAGCCGCAGAGAAGGTCAGCATGCTCGGGGAAGGCTCGGTGCGGTCGGAACGACAACGGGGATCTCGGCGGCCCGAGGTTGACGACGACGGTGGCGGGGATGATGCAGGGGCTCCGGCGTCGTGCGGCTTGGCTAGTCGACGTAGTCGACGACGGCGAACCATCCGGACACGGTGAGAGGGTGCTGGGACGACGTTGGACGTGGGTGCGGCGAGCGACGGCGACGGTGACGTCTCGGGCGACGTCGGGGAGGGCGAGAGAGAGGAACCAGAGGGAAGAGGGAATGTCTGCGAGGTCGGGGAGAGAGAGGGGGGTCGTCCCACATCGACAGCTCGACGAGGGGAGCGGTGAGGAGGCGGGCAGCTGCATGGCGCGCATGCTGTGCTCGCCGTCGAGCAGCTGCTTGCCTGCCTGGCCAAGCCAAGTAGCTCGCTGGAGCGTTGGCTGGGCTGGGACGACAGGTGGGCTTGCTGGGTGGGCGCTAGGTAAGCTTTCTCTTTCTCTCTTTTCCTGTTTGTTTTTCTTTTTCTATTTTTCACTTTAGGGCTTTATTAAAAATACTTAGGCACTTACTAAAATCCTGAAAATAATTGTGGGCTCTGTTGGGATTATTCCTAACAGCCCTCACTTAACTCCAGAATTATTTGGGCATTTAAAATATTTTATAGCATTTAAATGCCCAAATTCAAATACTTATGATTTAATTCAAAGAATCCAGAATGTCCTAGAAAAGAGTGCACCATTTTTGCCAGGGGTTTTAACCCAATCCAAAAATGATGAACATTTTGTGAAGGGCATTTTAGGTTCATTGAAAATAATTTTAGTAAACCCTAGTTGTTTCCAGGGGGTTGCTGGGGGTTCTGTCATCCCCATTTCAAGTTTCTGTAAAAGTAGACATGATGCAACACTCTAATGCATGAACTAACTAGGGTGTGACAACTCACCCCCACTCAAAAGAATCTCGTCCCGAGATTTAGGATCCTCCGGGAAGAAAGTGGGGTACTCGAGTCGAAGACGACCCTCCCTTTCCCAAGTGGATTCTTTCTCGAGTGGTCAAGTGTGACACGGACATCAGCAGTTGCATTTTGAGTGTAATATAGGCAGACAACAGAGTCATTTCACTATTCCCCTACCCTTCAATTTTTAGTTAGGTTCTACCCAAAACACCCCCCTCCAAAGCGAAATTAGTTAAGCCCAAGACCATAACTCAAAAAATGACTTCTTTACATCTTTTATGGCTTATTTTGACAATATGCCCTGAAAAGGCGGAATCGAACTAGCCCTTAACCTGCAATTCAATTGTGCATGCAATGATGAATCACTCCTGCCTGCTATCTGTACATTTAGGCATCATGATACATGGCATAACCTAATACATGTGCATTCCATTGTAGAATGTAGAATATGCAATGTTTATGTTAGTTCATACGTTGCACATGATGTTTAAATGCCCCTTAAAATCTGGTCAGACAAGTGATGGTCTTTAAGCCTCCTTCTTTGCTTCTTTTCTTGATATGTAAGATTTGCTCACACATCTCTTCAATTGCTTGTTTGCATCAGCCAGCCATACTAGGACTGTTTGCTTTGATTACTTGTTGTTCTTGACATAACACTCTAACAGAGCTTGTCAATGATTTAAACACTAAGGGCAGCTATAGTGGGGCCTTGTCTAACTCATAGGTGACATAAAGGTTTGGTTGTACACTACAGTAGGCTCTCCAGGAGTACCTGGAGATCCAGTTCGAAGGTATGCCTAGTTTTTACATAGTGCAGACATAGTAAATGCTCATTTCATTGTGTGCAAGTGCAAGAGATGTGGCATGTTTCATTATGTGGTGTGTTTTGTTATACTCTCATTCTTTTGTGTTCATAGACTGCAAAATATGCATATTTATCTTCCAAGGAGATGAGTAACTAGTTTGTGTCACCTTGCAGAGGGGGTGCAATGAAGATAAGATTGAGGATTTCCAAGTACAAGATGTTAGGAAGGAGCCTTGCAAGAGAAGTAGGAGCTGCGCTGAGCCTCTTCAACCTGCTAAGGTAAGTCACTGTATGCAACTCAACAGTTCAATTCCTTGTTTGTTTCAGGCATAGGTAATTTTCTCTTTTCAATTGCTTTATTTGTCCTCAGTTAATGAGATACCCAAATAATCATGCCTGATGTTCGGTACTTGTATCACTATTAGTTGACATAATTAAAGGCCTTACCATTTAATTACTCTGCCGAAGTGTGCCTGAAGCTTTGAAGTCTATTAACGAACTATTATTGCATGAGGCTCACAATCTAGTTTATACTACGCTAATGATTGCAGAGTTTTGTCTGCTGTAGTATGTTTGTATGAAACCCTCTGCTATTCATTATGCTCGCTAAGACTTTAATTGAGGCACAGAATGGCCAACTACTTGCTTACTTGTACGCAACATGCTGTCTAAATTTGTAACTTGTCTGTGTTTTTGATTGGGCCCCAACATCATGCTCCTCTGGTGAGCTAAAAGGGATTTCTGTATGCAGGCTGCACAGACTATCTTTTTTATAATTTTTAAAATATCACCTGCTTATGCTTCATGACGTGTAACATTTTTTTTGCAAGTAACGTGTAACATTATTGTTGGTCCTGTTTTGCCATGTAGTACAAAATAGTGTCTTGTTCGCTTCACTGTTGTAACTATATTTTTGCCCTAGTCATGTGTACTTAGAGAAACATTTCAGGATGAAGTGACATCAACACTAAGATCTGCGAGCAGTGCGGCATGGCCGTTACCGAATGATTATGGATTGGAATTGGAATGTGCTGATGTTCTCGAGCATCAACCAGAGGTGGCAAGACAATGTGTACATGATTGTCAACGTATAATCAACAAGTTGAGACTGGACATGCAGGTATTAGATGCAGGAGTCAAAAAATGAAACAAGACACTGAGGTAACCATGAAGGAATTGGAGATTTTGCAGACTGATATTTGTGCTATCTGAATCCGGCCAATCCTATTTTCTAAAGAGATTATAGTTCAAATGGAGTTAAGTTGATGCGCGTCCATGATGTATGAGCTGTATTTGCCCAGTGGGTATAATCGGCTGTAATTTCTTTATTGTATAGTGTAGGATTGTTATACCTTTCTATGCCTTGATCTCTTTGTTGTAATAGTGTAGGCTTTTTAGAGGTGATAGTATTGAGTAGGATAATTCTTTGAATATGCTATATCATTCAAACGGGGGCCAATTCGCCCGACCATGGCCCTTCACGGGCCGTCGGATCCATGGGCCTTCTACGTCTCGTAGGATCCATGGGCCTTCTGTCGTGGTATTTCTCACGGGGTGCTTGCGAGTCGACAGATGCCACAAGGGCTTAGTGTGTGGGTAGGACTGCTGCTGATAGGACCGGGAGCGGGTATGCGAGTAGCACGCGGTGGTTTACCCAGGTTCGGGGCTCTCCGGAGAGATAATACCCCTACTCCTGCATGTCTGAGTATATCTGGTATATCTGGTACAGAGTCGCTCCTAGAGCTGTATCTCAGCCCAGTGCCGTAGGCATCTGGCTGTATATATGCCAGTATGAGGCGTGCTAGTCTCCGGCCATACTCATGGCCGTGAGCACATATGCTCATATGCATGGATGGATGGGAAGCTAGCTTGCTTGCTAGCTTGTGTATGGCGTGAGTGGCCATCCTCTGGATGGATGGATGGGTGGTGGTATATATAGTGGGAGTTGGCTTACCATGTAAGCCATGTAGGCATGTAGCTAGCTAGCTAGCTAGTGGCATGGGTTGTGGCGTGGGATGTAAGCTACCTGGGGTAGCTTACATGCCAAGCCAAGTAGGCATGGCTAGTGGCATGGCACATGCCATGCCTGTCCCCTAGGATACTTTATAAATCAGTACCCAGGGGACACGGTACACTGTAGATGATGGCGCCGCGGTACGGTTGTCTCGTCGATGTCGGGTCGGGTAGCAGTCGGTAGCCGGCCGGGTGGCGTAGTCGGCGGCCGGCAGTCGGTAGCCGGCCGGGTGGCGTAGTCGCCGGCCGGCAGTCGGTAGCCGGCCGGGCAGTCGGACTGAGGGGCTTTGCTAGCCCCGATGTCTTGAAATATCATCTCGCCGTCTTCGGGGTATCCGTGTCCCATTACACCGACAGTAGCCCCCGAGCCTCCGGGCAACTTGGCAAAGTTGGGCGGAGGTTTTTTGGCAAATGTTCATGAAAATAGTCATAAAAAAGGACAGAGTTAGTCCATGCAGATATATCAAATGCTTGCTTTTATCATTGCAAATTTTATACGGAGGGTGCCGGCTCGGTTTCGTCCGAGCCCCCTTAATCTTTTTCATGTTCCCCCCGCTTTTTGGCTTGTGCTCTTGCTTGCCGGACAGCCGCTCTGCGGTCTATGGCTGAGAGTGGGCCGCGAAGTGGAGTGTACAGTACTCAGAGTCTGGGAGCAGATTCAACCGAGTAGATACTTGTAAAGGAAAACGGTCGGGTCGCCCGAACGTTTTTCTTCCCGGACGTTTTTCGCGTGGGTGGCCTCCAGCGTTCACTCTTGCTAGTCGGCAGCCGCTCTGCGGTCTGTGACTAAGAGTGGGCCTTTGGTACCGCGCACGGTACTAAGCCGTCTGCGGGAACTAACGTCTCAGGCCAAGCGGCCAGCTCCCGGGCCAACTCTGGCTGGCGCCGGGGCAAACAGTGATGCTACTGTAATAAAATGCGGAGGCAGCCCCCGAGCAACGCTCGGGGTTATCCGTGCTTGCGTAATGCTAAAATATGCGGGTGAGGAGCTCACATTGATTTTCGTGTAGTCGCGGTTGTCGAAGATAGCCGGCGCGACTCGGCGCTCGCGGAGTGCGCCGGCGCACCCGCTGGGTGTAGGGCCGACTGCTGAGCAGTCGGGCCGGATCTTCCGGCAGCTGTTTTGTCTTCTTTCTCGCGGGGGCGCGCCAGCGCACCCGCTGGGTGTAGCCCCCGAGATTCGGGCCGACTGCTGAGCAGTCGGGCCGGATCTTCCGGCAACTACTTTGTCTTCTCTTCTCTCGCGGGGGCGCGTCAGCGCACCCGCTGGGTGTAGCCCCCGAGATTCGGGCCGACTGCTGAGCAGTCGGGCCGGATCTTCCGGCAACTACTTTGTCTTCTCTTCTCTCGCGGGGGCGCGTCAGTGCACCCGCTAGGTGTAGGAAAACGGGCAGCAGTGCCGGCGCTCTTGCCGGCCTGATGTTGAAGCAGGCAAGCAGGCCGGGTTGCGTCTAGCCGTCCGAGTGGCGAGGCAGGCGGACGGATAGACGGATGTTTTTTCATTTCTTCTCTTGTAGCGGGCAGACGTATAGGCTGCTCTCTTTTCTTTCTTTTTTTTTCAAGTCGGCCTCGTGGGCAGTCGGCAATTTTTTCCAGCCGGCCACAAGGCAATCGGCCTCTTCTTTTTTTTTTGGGCAGGCCGGCACCCGGCGTGACTTTTTTCTCTTTAGCCGGCTAGCGGCTTTGACTTTTCTTTTATCTTCTTTTTTAGTAGGCGGCCACGGCGGGACCCGGTAGGGCACAGCCGGCCAGGGCGCTCCGGCGGGAACCGCAGCCGGCAGGCTGGGTGGCGGCGAGGTGGGGCCGAGTGGAGGAGCCGGCTGGGGGCGGGATGCTCGGGAGGCGCAGCCGGCGCCCGCGCCACGCGGAAGCTGGCGCGGGGTGAAGTAGGCGGGCGGGGAGTCGGAGGAGGCGCGTGGAGCCCGCGGGGCGAGGCGGCGAACTGAGCCAGCGCGCGACCGCGAGCGGGTAGAGCCGGCTAGTCGGGATGGAGGGACGCGGACGCGCGGGCGAGGCAGCCGGCCGCCGCAGGCGAGCCGGGGCCGGGTGGCGGGAGCCGGCCAGGCTGGGTGGAAGCCGGCGCAGGGGAGGCCGGCGGGGAAAGCCGACGCGGGACGCTGGGGAGCCGGCACGGAGGCGGCCGGAGCCGGACGAAGCCGGCGGGCCATGAGCAGAGCAGAGACACGGCAGTTGGGCGGGAGGAGTCGAACCCAGATGCGGGGCAGGCGGCCGGCGGGGCGACTCGGTGGTGGAGCAGCCGGCCACGGGCGGGGCCAGCCCGGCAGGTGCGGAACGGGAGGCCGGGCGCAGCCGGTCACTGCGAGCCGGCATGGGCCGCGTGGGGAAGGGCGAGGGAGCCGGCGACGGGGTGCGGCCAAGCGGCGCGCGGGAGGCGGCGATGCGGGCCGGAGTCGCAACGAGGCCGGGCTGCGCGCGTTGGAGGCCGGCAGGCCGGACGGCGGAAGTCGGCGCGGGAGAAATTGGCTGGCCGGCAGGCGGACGGGGGGGAGGCCGGCAGGCCGGGGCAGCCGGCGAAGGGTGGAGCCGGCCCGGGGCTGCCGGCACGAGGGAGGCCGGCCCAGGGCAGCCGGCGCGGGGGAGGCCGGCCGGCCTGGGGCGACGCGGGCGCGCGGACGGAGCGGCCGGCGCGGCACGGGGCAGAACAGGCGGCCGTGGCGTCGGCCGGCGCGGCGCGAGACGGAGAGGAGGCCAGCTGTGTGGGGGCGGACGAGTCAGGCGCGAGCGAGTCGGGGCGGTGGCTGGGGGAGTCGGCCGGGCGTCGCGAGGCAGCGCAGCGGCGGGAGGCCGGACGGCGCGGGGGGTGGAGGACGCCGGCACCAAAACGACGACGCGAGCCCAGGGCGGAGCCGGCGCAGGTCGCGCGACCCGGCCATCGGCTCCCGAGCTCGGCAGAGTAGCGCGGGGGCGGAGGAGCAGGGCCGGCGCTGGTGTGGAAGCGAGCGAAGCAGCAAGCAGGTGCGGCAGAGCCGGAGCAGCGAGCACGCGCGGAGGTATGAGCAGCGCCAGCGCGGGGAGCGCGACGACGGCCGCGCGCGATGGAGCGCTGCCCGCGGTAGCAGCACGGGGCTAGGCGTTGGGCCGAGCCAAGCCATTGTCCGGCCACTGTCTAACTGGTGCGTGGCCACTATCCGACCAATATACGGGCAGTATCCAACTTGTATCTGGCTAGCGAATGGATAATGCATGGATGTATGGCCAATGGTTTGACCATCGTTGACTAGCGTCTAGCTAGCTTGTGTAGGTGAAATATGAAGGAGCAAAAGCGCGTTCCGGCCAAAGAAAGGCGCAGCGCGGAGAGGAGCAAACGTGAGGGGCGCGGCACGGCACGCGCACGGATGCGGCCGACCGAAGCGAGGCACCGCCGTGCACGGACGGACGGCCGACGTCGCAACGGCGGTGACGGAGATGCACCGCCCGAAACGGACGCGCCGAGGGCATGCTGATGTCGAGCCCTCGACAGGCGCCGGAGAGGTGGCGGCGTCGCGGTGATGATGAAGGTGGCGAGACCAACGGCGAGGACGCGCCGTCCCGCACGGCCGCTCCGGGGGCGGGTCGAAGTCGAGCCCCCGAGCGCTACCGGAAAGACGGCGCGACGCCGCGGCGGAGATGGCGAAGGTGGTCCCGCCCGGACAGCGAAACCAGCAGCAGCGCGGTAGCGTAGTACCGCCCCACGGTGGGCGCCAACTGTCGTGGTATTTCTCACGGGGTGCTTGCGAGTCGACAGATGCCACAAGGGCTTAGTGTGTGGGTAGGACTGCTGCTGATAGGACCGGGAGCGGGTATGCGAGTAGCACGCGGTGGTTTACCCAGGTTCGGGGCTCTCCGGAGAGATAATACCCCTACTCCTGCATGTATGAGTATATCTGGTATATCTGGTACAGAGTCGCTCCTAGAGCTGTATCTCAGCCCAGTGCCGTAGGCATCTGGCTGTATATATGCCAGTATGAGGCGTGCTAGTCTCCGGCCATACTCATGGCCGTGAGCACATATGCTCATATGCATGGATGGATGGGAAGCTAGCTTGCTTGCTAGCTTGTGTATGGCGTGAGTGTCCATCCTCTGGATGGATGGATGGGTGGTGGTATATATAGTGGGAGTTGGCATACCATGTAAGCCATGTAGGCATGTAGCTAGCTAGCTAGCTAGTGGCATGGGTTGTGGCGTGGGATGTAAGCTACCTGGGGTAGCTTACATGCCAAGCCAAGTAGGCATGGCTAGTGGCATGGCACATGCCATGCCTGTCCCCTGGGATACTTTATAAATCAGTACCCAGGGGACACGGTACACTGTAGATGATGGCGCCGCGGTACGGTTGTCTCGTCGATGTCGGGTCGGGTAGCAGTCGGTAGCCGGCCGGGTGGCGTAGTCGGCGGCCGGCAGTCGGTAGCCGGCCGGGTGGCGTAGTCGGCGGCCGGCAGTCGGTAGCCGGCCGGGCAGTCGGACTGAGGGGCTTTGCTAGCCCCGATGTCTTGAAATATCATCTCGCCGTCTTCGGGGTATCCGCGTCCCATTACACCGACACCTTCTACGTCTCGTAGGGTCCATGGGCCTTCTACGTCTCGTAGGATCCATGGGCCTTCTATGTCTCGTAGGATCCATGGGCCTTGTATGTCTCGTAGGATCCATGGGCCACCGGCTCATTTATGGGTCTTGTACGGGCCTTTAATGGGCCGTAGACGGGACTTTAATGGAAATCGTACATTTTATGGGCTGACCATAACGGGCCGTTAATAGGCCGTATTTCGTGATGCTATGAAAATGGCCCAACAGACTAACGGTCCACAAACGGGCCGACTATAACGACAGGTTGAATTTGGCCCACAAACAGAAAATGACAGTAACGGGCCGTAAGTAACTGAATGCTGCAAATGAGCCCAAGAATAAATGGGCCCTCAGAAGGCCGAAAGTTAAATTGGGCTGGAAACGGCCCAACGGAATAATGGGTCGTTAATGGGTATAAAGTGATACACTATTCATTACGGGCCAGTTTCACCACGGGCCATTAATGGGTGTAAACTAATACACTATTCATTACGGGCCAGTTTCAGCATGGGCCGCTAATGGGCCAAGAGTTACAAAGCGCCTCATATGGGCCGAAAGACGTCATGGGCTATACATGGGCCAGAAGTGAAAACGGGCTGGAATCCTATTGGACGGCCCAGATGATGCTACTGGGCCTAATTCGGATAGGGTGTAACGGGCCTTGGGTTAGCAGGCTGTAAATGGGCTATATGCGAACAGGCCGTTAACAGGCTTTCCATGGATCGGCCCACCAGCTTGTGACCAAGTCAAATGGGCCGGCCTTTTCATAGGAATGAGCCACTGTTGGGTCGTGCCACATGTCGACGTATCATAGGCGCCTTCTGTCCAGTGAGTGGATGACATCTGTCCCAACGATGAGCCGACACGTGTTTCCTCTAGCCAATGGTGATTTTACACGTGGAAAATCCCCATTGCTCGGGGCTGTTAACGGGTTATCGGATCCAAAACCAGACCCGATAGCTTAACGGCGTTCCGTTACGGTGGATACCACGTGTCGGTCACCCTTGACGAAAGCACTTCTGTGATGTGCGATTAATTGTCATGGAAGTGGACACTTCCGTGATGATAATTTTGGTAATGTCATGGAACACTTCTACGACAACACATGTATGACTATCTTGATTCTGTCATAAATTTGTCATGGATGTACATCCACGACAAAAAAACGACCTATTGTGACAAACACGTATCATGACGGAAGTGTATTTTTTTGTAGTGATCACTATGGTGCTAAATTTTAACTGTGCTACCTAGTCCTTCATCCCGGAGCACAATTTTCGACCCTGAGCTAGTATTATGTTGATCTTCCTGGTCATATCATTTGACCTTAAACAGCAAGCTTGATTTAGAGTTTATGTCGTACCCGTGGTTCCAATAACCAGTTGCTTCATCATTCCTTTGACTTGATGTCATCGCCGATCGATTACATCTTCATGAAATCTCTCGACAAATGTGTCGTGATCATCATCAACATTCTGAGCTCCTCCAGGATATCAATCGAATTCATGATGGGAAATACCATCCTTTCCCCTCGATGATTTCTTATCATCGGCAACATTATTGCCTTCCTTTCATGACAAACTTGTTCGTGTTATGTATGCACCTTGCTATCCATCTTGTACTATGTTCTAACTTGAAGTATTATTGTCTTTTATGCCAAGGATATTGTGAGGATTGCCCCACCTCTTAAGAATTCCTGGTATAGTGATACTTCTCGTCATCTCCATTCATTTATTGGTCCCCGTGTTGTTTCTAACCGGAATACCGGCAATTGAACTATGAAGTGTGAATTCAAAACTTCTAGCAACTCTATTGCTTCGAAGTGAATGGTCGATATTTTCATTCAAAGTCTTTTGGTTATTGAATCACCATTCCAACATTGATCATGCTACTTGGGCCATATTTCCAGGGGCATTTTCGCTCACTGTTTAATTAAGGATGTTCTCCTCGAACATACTTCAGTATATACTCTTACGTGTCTTATGCTATCACCTTGATCACTTAATTATGAAAAACCATGTTTGTGGAGATCTCAACGAATTGTTGCTGATCCTGTTGGCAACATCCTCATCTCTTGCTTGTTGAAATTGTATGACTTATTTTATAAGTTGTTTCCAATGGATCCATTGTGTATCCAAAGTCCGACCTTTATCTGATGACCTTGTCAATGCTATCCCGAAGCATGTATGTGATACTCCGATCATCAACATGAACATTGGAAGCGAAATGCTAACTGTTTCTTAATCGATTATCCAAACATCATTATATGGGTAACATCATGAAATCCCTCGCCCCTTTACCTAATTGATTCTCTACTTGTTGTCCTGTCATGGATGGGAAAGATATACTTTTGATACTTGGGTATAATCACATTTTCCTTTCCATTGTTTTGTCTAATCTTTCTTGTAATCTGACTTACCTAAGCAGTGATAATTCCCTGCTTATGTAAACACCTTAGTGTACAACTTTGTCAGTAGGACCCTGTTACTATTGTTGATGACATTCCGGTAACCACCGATGGATGAGAACTTTGCCTATTAGTCTGCCTCGTCTTACGAGCAGGAAAATGGTTCTCTTCGTCCCTCGCCCTTGGTACCTACGTTGTTGCCGACATAACCGACAGACTATCCTATGACATACCTTGTTGTCAAGACCGATAAGATAACACTGATCTCCCTACTCTCAATCAACCCTCACCACAGCTCCACATGATCGTAACCTGACTCTCCTGTATATCTTTGATTAAGAAATATTCTTGCATTTGGCTTCATATCAAGTCACGAGCCACCTTCTGAGAGATGATCTATTCCTGATGCTCTGAACCCCTTTTCTCACACTCTGTTCAGGTATCAATCGTTTGTCCACCCGCTTGATCCTTCCTATTGTACCTTCATACTTGCTCTCGATGTTTCATTAAGTTTCAACTCGAGAGATACTTCTGCCTCATTCCCTGAATTGTTCACCAGATAATTAACCCTATAAGGGCCAGTTCTCCCGAAGTTGCTCTTTACTTCCCCACTTAAATCTCGGGACGAGATTTCTTGTAGTGGAGGAGATTTGTAACACCCCCAGTGTCATGCTACAGTAATCCCCTATTAATGGTGCCGTGTCATCACATTACTGTTGCTAATCTTTACTTGATCCCAACCACAATTCAAATTCAAATCTAATCTAAAGTCAAAAATTCATATTTGCTCAAACATGAAAACTTAAATGTTCATCATGTGCCAAATAATCCATAACTAATATTGGTAGTGAACCAACATTTTTGCGAAGTGTCTAAGTGCCCTAAACTATTTTAAATAGTGGCTAAAGCAATTAAATTGAATGCTTTTGAGTTAAAAAATTGCTAAACTAATTTAATTTGGTTTCAACTTGTTGTGGGAGTGTCCGAAATTGTTATACTATTTAGGTGTAAGTTTTATAAATTATAAAATTGTTTTGCTTTTTGAAAATAAAAGAAAGCAGAGAAGTTTTAAAAAATAGTAAAAAAAGGAAAAGCGAGAGAGAGAGAGAGAGACAAAGCCCCCTACCCCCTGGGCCTCGGCCCACCCGAGCCAACTAGCCCAGCTAGGGCGACCCAGTCCCCCTCCCCTGTCGCTCCCCTTCCTGTTCCTCCGACCACATGGAAGGGGCGCATCCAGGCGCCACTGCACCTCCTCGCCGGCGACGCCTAGACATGATAAGGCCGACGCCTCGGGCCTCCTCCCCCACCTACCTCTCCCACTTCCCCCTACCACTCCCTCGCCCATCGCTCTTCCCCTCCCTCCTTCTTCCCCTCTCACCCGGGCGTTGTCGCGGCCGTGCACTGGTCGCCCCGTAGCCACCATTGCTCCCTGACCGCCGCATCGCGTCTGGTAGGACTGCCGCCATCCACTACGTCTACCCCTACCACCAGTGCGACCCAGGAGCAACCAGGATGGCCGAATCGACCCGTCTTCGACCTCCGTCCTCCTCGATCACCGTCGCACGCCGTCATCGTCTCCGGCCACCACAAGCCCTCCCCAAGCCCGTGAACGCACAACTACAGGGCTCGGGGAGCACTGCATGTCCTCCCCCTCTCCCCCGCTCCTTTTCGTCCCTGTAGCACAGCTAGCCACCATGGCCGTAGGACGTCTCCGACATGCTATTTATCATCGTCGTTTCGGTCGTCATTGAGCTCGACCGAGTTCTCGGCCGTGCTCCTCGACGCCGTAGGGACCCGTAGCGCCCTCCAGTTCGTCCACCCGCCCTCTCTTGCGTTGTTTCCGCCGTTGCCCGAAAGTTGCCGCCGCTGCAGCTCATCGCCGGTGCCCTTTCCGGCCCCCTGCTGTTGCCGTTGCCACCACTCGACGTGGCTCATTTACCTCGTCCGAACGGCGCCTCTCGCGTGTTAAGTAGACCCCTTTATGGCTGTTTCTGAACCTCGCTGGCGACGAACCGCCGCGAAACGGCCTGCCGGAGTTACTTCGGTCACCAGCGCCGGCGTGGGCTGACGAGGACGCCTAGGGCCCGCCCCCTGAGCTGCCATGGGCCCATGGGGCCCTGTTGACTGAGTTGACTCAGTTAACTCTGCTGACTGGGCACCCTTTTTAATGATAGGCGGGCCCCGCCCGCTAATTAACTTCGGTGTAAATTAAAATGTTTAATTAACCTAAGCAACCACTAACACCTGGGGCCCACCCCCTTATTAACTATGTTTAAATAAAATGAACTACGGTTAGCTCTACTGTGCATGGCATGTGGGTCCCACTGGTCAGGTTTGACACTGAGTATTTGGTGTTGACTGCTGACATCACAATAACATCATGCTAACGTCATCATTCACTATTTTGAATAATTCAAGTTTAAATAATTAAATAAATCTAGAAAATGTCTAAATCTTTAGAAAATCATATTAATTAAACCATACCTTCCATGAAAATGTTTTCTACATGAAAGTTGCTCAAAAAACATGACGAATCCAAATACGCGATCCGTTTACCTGTCAGATGCCTCTAACTAGCTGAACATGGAACATTACCCCTCCGGTCATCTGTCTGACACAGGTCCAGAACCAGGAATACATTCCCGGTTGAATTCCCCCTTCACCTATATCGTGTAGCCGTATGTTAGGTCACACCCAGCACAACATATTGCCATGTTATGATTTGTGATGCTATGTTTGCTTTATATTTATTGTTTCTTCCCCCTCTTCTCTTGGGTAGACCCGAGACCGATGCAGCCCCTGTGATCGACTACCTTGTCGATGACCCTTCTTTTGCAGCAAAGCTTCCAGGCAAGGAAACCCAACTTGAGCAATCCAATATCACCCATTTCATTCCCTCTAATGCTTGCATTAGAACTGCTACTATGATCCTACTCTGATGCAAGCCTGTTTTTGTTACCTGCTTTCATACCTTAGCTGCTTATTCTAAACTGCTTAGTATAGGTTAGTTAGAGATCCATCAGTGACCCCCACGTTGTCCTAGTTGCCCCACTTTATGTTCAATGACTCAATCAACGTGATCGACGTCCAGGCCCCGACACCGCACATCTCCCCCCTTAGTTGTATGACTCTGCAGCATTACTGTCGAGTGCCGAGGGTGACACCTCATCAGCACTCCTGATGTTAATCCTGTAGTGTAGCTATTTGGTCGTGGTCATCGAGGGTGGTTCCTCCTTAACAACTTCCGATACGGCTCTAGCATGCAACCCCTCAAGTGTGAACCTCGAGGGTGGTTCCTCCTATGTTCACCTTGATGATTACATCGAGTGGAATCCGCCGAGGGTGATTCCTCGTAGTTTCCCCGTTGTGTTTGGACACACGGATACTTGGACTTTACAACTGTTACTCGGGAAGGCGGGTCGACCCTAAGGGGTACCCGCAGGTGATGTGGAGACGGGTTGACCTGGAGGGTACCCGAGAGTTGAACACGTGGCGTGTCCGGGCACTCTTAGCCCTTGCCGCAAGTCCTCGAGACAGGGCGACGGGGTCACATCTTTCGCGAGTCTCTGCTCGTGACCGCACTACCAACATACTAATATTTTGGATATTTGATTCGAGGAGCCTCTGGCTTGATAGCACTAACCATCATGTGGGCATAATATGGGCGTTCTGCATTGTATGCATCAGCCGAAGCTTATTAGATGTCATGCGACTGAGCGGCGCACGCCGGGTTGGACTGGTAAGCACCTGCCTTTTTAAGGAGGTGGCTAGGTCTGCTCACTGGCCGCCCACACAATGTGCATGAGTTCCCATGGCGATGGCTCAAGACCCATGGCGGCATAGGTTTAGTCCGGCATGCTGACCTCTCTATTAAGCCTAGGTCGGGTTGCGGCGTATTGTTTGGCCGAGGCCGGGCATGACCCAGTAAAGTGTGTCCGGCCGGAGTTAATCGAACGTGGAGGGCAAGTTGGTGCACCCCTGCAGGGAAGAAAACATCTATAGATAGCCTGTCCTACAATAATGGAAACTTGGAGTTGTATCTCGATCGATATAACTAGAACTGGATACTTGTGATGATAAATGGATAATATGGCTCTGGGATTGCTTCCTCGTAGGGGGTCAAGGAAGGATCTCTGGGCGAGGTTGATAACACTACTACTACTTTACATTATGATGATCTGTACTCTTCTAAATGCTGCAAGATGCTTGAAGATGCTTGAAGATGCTAGTCTTTGATAGGCTAGACTTTGCCCTTCTCTTCTGGCATTCTGCAGTTTAGTCCATAGATACAGCCCATTCCTTTGATATAAGTCTTGCGAGTACTTTGGATGAGTACTCACGGTTGCTTTGCTACCTCTTTTTTCCCCCATACCCGATTGTTGCGACTAGATGACGGATCCCAGGAGCCAGACGACACCACTGATGACTACTACTACCCCGAGGGTGCCTACTACTACGCGACAGCCACTGACGACCTGGAGTAGTTAGGAGGCTCCGAGGCAGGAAGCCTTGCCTTTTCGATCGTTGTTGCTTTTGTGCTAGCCTTCTTAATGCAGACTTGTTTAACTTATGTCTGTACTCAGATATTGTTGCTTCCGCAGGCTCTTGTGTTTTCGAGCTGATGTATTCGAGCCCTCGAGGGCCCTGGCTTGTAATATAAGGCTTGTACTATTTTATTTTGTGTCTAGAGTTTTGTTGTGATATCTTTCCATTAGTCCATGATCTTGATCGTACACATTTGCGTGTATGATTAGTGTATGATTGAGTCAGGGGCATCACACTACCGTGTAAGCTAGGCCTTATTAGAGATGATGATCTAGTGTCTACCTTGGTGCTGGAATGATACTCTAGGTTGTTCGAGCAACCCTTGGCACTAGATGTTATCCTCACTTTTGCCAATTTCTTTGGCTGGAAGAACCCTGGCAATCTGGTCGCTAGCCTGGCTCCGAGCCAGCCCTATCAAGTCATTGCTTGATGGCGTTGTGTTACGCCGTCCTGCGCCCCATCTTTCTATGGATTAATACCTTAAGGTTCTTTTTGGGAACATGTGTGGTCTTAACAGCAGTGCCAAGTGCGTGGCTATCTGCACTGTCATCTCCTCGGCCTTGCCCTGCATTGTCTACTGATAATCCCCAAGTGCAAGGAATCATTGTAGCAATTTCCAAAGGTGGAGGTGATAAGTATGGAGTGTCGAACCCACAAGGAGCTAAAGGAAAGATCAATATCCTCTCAAGTCCTATCTGCCACTGATACGATTCTATGTACACCGAACATTTGCTTCCATCTGGAAACCAGAAATAAAACTACATTGTGGGTAAGAAGAGGATAGCTTCGCATGATATCAGAGAACTAAAATATAAAATAGGTGTTGTTATCATAATGTTAGAATATATCACAATATCTTACAAAAAGTGAGTGTGGAATAATGATGGATTGGTGTGCGGAATTATCCTAGGAAATTGTTAACAAGATCGGCAATCATTATTGCAATTTTATATGACGCAGAGGCATAAGCTAACATACTTTCTCTACTTGGGCACTTATGATTGGAACTCTAGCAAGCATCCGCCAACTACTAACAATCATTAAGGTAAAACCCAACCATAGCATTAAAGTATAAAGTCCTCTTTACTCCCATACAAAACAAACCCCTTACTCGGGTTTAAGCTTCTGTCACTCTAGCAACCTACTATAATTAAGCGAATCATGAACGTATTGCAATACCCTACAATGGGAATCCTTCACGTGTGCGCGACACGGAAGGGACCATAGGACAACGCCAAAAATAAACATACAACTCAAACCAATCTAGATCATCAATCAACCCAAAAGACAAAAGAAATCTACTCAAAACATCATAGGATGGCAACACATCATTGGATCATAATATGTGGCATAAAGCACCATGTTCAAGTAGGGGATTACAACAGGGTGCGAGAGAGTGGAGCGCTTAAAAGATATGAGGAAGATGATGAATATGGTGATGTTGATGAAGATGATTACCGCGGCAGTGGTTCCCAAGTGGCACTCCAACGCCACCAAGAGGGGGGGAGAGAGTCTCCCCCTTGTGCTTCTTCCTCCACACCCCCCTTATATGGGGAGAGGTTCTCCCTCTGGTCCTTGGCCTCCATGGTGATGATGGACCCCTCCAGCTTCCTCCTCCATGGCCTCTAGTGATGATGGCCCCCTCCGGCAGGGTCCTGGAGAGGGCCTAGATTGATTCTTCGTGGCTACAGAGGCTTGCGGCAATGAAACTTCTCATCTAGGGTTCTTTTAGGGGTTTTGGCATTTATAAGTATTTTTCGCGTCGTTCTCACGTCAAGGGGGTGCCCGAGGGGCCCACAAACCTCCTCCACGTGCCCTGGGGGTGGGCGTGCCCCCAGGCTTGTGGCTTCCTTGTGAAGCTTCTAGTCTTCCTTGATGCTTCGGGGGACTCTTTTGGTCCACAAAAAATCACCATAAATTTTCAGCCCATTACGAGAACTTTTATTTATGCACAAAAAATGACACCATGGTAGTTCTGCTGAAAACATCGTCAAGTCCGGGTTAGTTCTAATCAAATCATACGAAAACCATATAAATTTTTTGTAAACATGGCATGAATACTTCCTAAATTATAGATACGTTGGAGATGTATCAGCATCCCCAAGCTTAATTCCTGCTCATCCTCGAGTAGGTAAATGATAAAAGATATAATTTATGAAGTGTGAATGCTAGCATAGTGCATAAATTTGATCAATGATAGTTCCAAACACTTTTTCTAGCATCATTGTATATCATAAACAGTAGCTCATATCATAAAAATTCTCAGGATCAAGTAACAAGCTATCCACATGTGAAAGTATACACCATAAAGTTTCTTGAAAACTAACAAACTATGCTTTCAGTCACCAAACAATTGCAATTCATCTTATTTTCAGGAAGGGTCTATGTAAGATCTTTGATTTAGCAAATTCCACATACTCAACTATCATATAGTCTTCCATGATTCCTAACACTCAAAGCATATTTTTAGACAAATAGCATCCTCGAACACAGAGAAAGATTAGGGCTTAATGTTCCGCCTCCAACTTATTTATCATATAGATAATTGTCAACAATAATAATTCATGATCAAATATATTTGAATGGCCATATATGCTTGGATATTTCCCCACCACATGATTCTTGCCAACTAAAGAATAATTGAGGTTGAACTAAGAAGGAATACTATTGACTCTTGCATAAAAGTAAATACATGAAAGTAAAAGATAGGCCCTTCACAGAGGGAAGCAGAGGTTGTCATGCGCTTTTTAATTTTGGATGTGCAAACCCTTAATGCAAAGGAACATCACATTGTATTTCCCTTTGTGATAGGAACCTTTATTATGCAGTCCGTCACTTTTATTTCTTTACTATCACAAGTTCGTACAACACTTATTTTCCCTTACAATAAAAGATCATACATATTTAGGAGCAATTTTTATTGCTTTTTGCACCGATGAAGGATATTATTCAATCCATAGGTAGATATGGTGGACACTCATGGCAAGAAACTAGGTTTAAGGGTTTTTGATGCACAAATAGTATCTCTACTTAGTACAAATTTTAGCAAAAGATCCTAAGCAAGCACCACATGTTGGAGGATCCATAACAATATAACTTCTATACAAATATACCCAAACCTAACTCATTACATTGTCTTCCTTGTCCAACTTCAACTAATTTTCTCAAGTTCGAAAATAATTAATGGGGCTCACAATCATAGTAGATGTCCAAGATAGTATATTTATATGTGAAATCTCTCTTCATTATTGCTTCATGAGTTGTTCAAGTTAGCAATACGGTGTTTGCTAACTTTCCATCAATTTTACCACCTATGCATCTTATATGTCAAGTCATTACTCCCCACGGGATAAGAATATAGAACATATATAATTTTAGATTTATGATATTCAATTCATTCAACCATTTACTCATCGGATATAAGTGAAGCACGAGAGTAAATGACAAAACTACTCCAAAAAGATATAAGCGAAGATCAACGCATAGTTAAATAGTAAAATAGCCATGTGAAGACTCTCTCTCATTCAAGATTTTAGATCCAATGTTTTTATTCAAACAACTAGTAAAATGAAAATACGCTCCAAGCAAAACACATATCATGTGATGAATAAAAATATAGCTCTAAGTAAGGTTTACCGATAGTGTTGAAGACAAAAGAGGGATGCCTTCTGGGGCATCCCCAAGCTTAGTTGCTTGGGTCTTCCTTGAATATTACCTTGGGGCGCCTTGGGCATACCCAAGCTTAGTTTCTTTCCACTCCTTATTCTCCTCATATTGATATCTCACCAAAAACTTGAAAACTTCAATCACACAAAACTTGACGGAACTTCATGAGATAGGTGTAAGTGCATCTAGTGCCACCCCTAGTTGGTTTTGGAGTATTGACAACAAACCTAGTTGAGGGACTAATGTGTTTGTGAGAATTGCAGGATAACACAGGTAGAAGTCCCTCATTGATTCAGTTTTCCTACCAGAGATGACCCCCAAAAATATATGAAGACATTGAAGTCAAAGGTGGTATGTGAAGATATTCACATTAAAGACTATGACAAGAGAAGACATCGCATGAAGCCTATGGAGCTCGAAGACTTAGATCTTTCATAGTTCTTTTTCTTCTTTGTTGAGTCATAGGAACCACCGTACTATTAAGTGGGGTCCAAGAGAACCAGTTAGAATGACTGAAGTGATGCTTAACCAAAACCTATGTCTTCGAGTGAAGACTATGAGAGCAAATCTTGTCCAGAGTCGGACAAGTCAGCTTTACTTGTAGCCCAAGTAAAGTTGGCGTGTGTGTTTGAAATCTGACCGTTGGAACACGTGTCAGTTCCTTAGTGACCCAGGGTCATTTCGGACAAATCAGGTCGGGTTGCCTAGTGGCTATAAATAGCCCACCCCCTACAACCATAAATGGTTGGCTGCTCAGAGTTAGAGTACGGCTTTTGTCGTTTGAGAGCAACCCACCTCGAAGCCTTTGAGAGAGAATTCCTTGCAAGGATAAATCCCAAACCACCTAGAGCCAAAGAGTGTTAGGCATCACTTAAGTCTTCCTGTCTGTGTGATCTGAAGACTTATTACACTTGAGGACTGTGA
This sequence comes from Triticum monococcum, assembly GCA_034509565.1. Classification (NCBI taxonomy): domain Eukaryota; kingdom Viridiplantae; phylum Streptophyta; class Magnoliopsida; order Poales; family Poaceae; genus Triticum; species Triticum monococcum. The sequence continues at coordinate 81,044,079 of CM067844.1, read as the reverse complement.
ATCCTCCAGCCAGTTAGGCGTCGCGTTCTGAGCATCCAAGAGTCATTGTGGATCGCCCATGAACGAAGTCTATGATGGTTTGGGAGTCTACCTTGAAGACTTACCAGAGTGATTGGGCAAGGTCTGTGTGACCTTAGCTCAAGGGGAATACGGTGAGGACTGGGTGTCCTGAGCAGCGTGTTCAGGACTGGGTGTCCGGGACTGTGTATCCTCAGGTCTAAATACCTAGCCGCCCTAACCAGACGTACAGTTGTCACAGCAACTGGAACTAGTCTAACAAATCATTGTCTTCAACGAGTCACTGGTTTCATCCTTCCCTTCCCTTTACTTACTGTTGGTCCTTCTGAAGTCATTGTATGATTGCACTATCTTTTGTCTTCACTTAGTGACTGCTTGTTCTGATTGGCTTCATAATATCTTCCTACCTGATCCTTACTACCTAGCTGCTATAGGTCATTGTGCTTTCACTTCATTGAATACTTGACTATGGTTTGCCTAGTGTAGTCTACCTTCCGCTTCATGGTAATAGGTCTATTTCTATCGTTTTTCTTCGAAACTTCCACGTTTTGAAGACTTTCATTAAAATCGCCTATTCACCCCCCCTTTAGTCGATATAACACACTTTCAATTGGTATCAGAGCAGGGTACTCCCTTGTTTTGTGTGATTCGATTTAACCACCTAGAGTTTTAGCTATGTCGACTGCAGGGATAATTAAAGTCTCCGCTGCATGCCCCGTCTTTGATGGAAGTGAATATCACTACTGGAAGAATAAGATGCGCATGCATCTTGAAGCCATTGATGTCGACCTATGGTATGTCGTCAAGAATGGCGTTCCCAAGGCTGGTGAAGGTGTCACTGCTGCTGATGTCAAGAAGTTCGTCCAACTGGACTCCACTGCCAAGAACATCATCTGTGGTCATCTGACCAAAGGACAGTATGGCCGTGTAAGTGCTTTGGAAACATCTAAGCTAGTCTGGGACTGGCTCTCCAAGGTCACTGAAGGCGCCTCAACCCAGAGAGATCAGAGAATCAGTGTCCTTCGCAACCTCTTCAACCGCTTCAAGAGAAATGACAATGATAATGTCCAGCTCACATTTGATCGACTCACTGACATCACAAATGAGCTTCAAGCTCTCGGCGCCACTGAGATCACCAAGCATGAAGTCATCAAGACACTCCTGAGATCACTTGAGAGCTCGTTTGACACCCTAGCCCTGATGATTCAAAAATGTCCTGACTTCAAGACACTCGATCCGTCTGACATACTTGAGAGGCTCAACACACATGAGTTTCAGCTTTCTGAGAAAAGAGACATCTACGGTCCCAACTATGGACGAACTCGTGCCTTGAAGGCAATAGCTGTCTCCACATCTGAAGAAGAATCTGACAGCAGTTCTGATGATCCTGAAGACATTGGAAAGGAGCTTGCTATGCTTGTGAAGAAGTTCCAAAAATTAACCAAGAAGAAAGGCTTCAGAAAGTCCTCACGATCAAGCTCAAGGAATGATGAAGCTTCTGCTTATGACTACAAGAAAAGATCATGCCACAAGTGCAAGAAACCTGGCCACTACATCTCTTAGTGTCCATAGTGGGACAATGTGAACAAGAAGAAGAAGAAGAAGAAGAAGAGCAAGGACTATGACTCTGACGACAAGAAGAAGAAGAAATACTCAAAGTCTTCCTCCAAGTCTTCATCACACAAGAAGAGCTCATCTGGCAAGGCACATGCGTTTGTTGGCAAGGAAATGGATTCAGAGGAGGAGTCCCCTTCTGAGGAGGCGGAGGTGGAGTCTGAGGAGGAGTCCGTTTCTGGCGTTGCGAGTCTAGCTACAGTATATGTTGCCAAGTCCATGTTCAACACTGAAGACAACGACTTCATCACCGACACCGATGCAAATGACAAGGACTACTCCGCTCCTACCAACTGCTTCATGGCACGCGGTGCCAAGGTAAACACATGCACTACTCACTATCAAACATCTAGTGAAGATGACTCTGATTGTGATTCCAAACCCAGCTACAAAACACTTGCTAAAATTGCAACTGAACAACAGAAAGCTATGGAACATATTCAAAAACTGTTAGACAAAAGCGATGATCTGCTAGACGCTGAAATGACTCAATCTCAGTCCTTAATTGAAGACATAAAAAATCTTCATGTTAAGTATGAGGTACTTGAAAGTCGTCATGAAACGCTCTCAACAACTCATGAAAGGATTTCCTATGATTATCTTCAAAGGAAGCAAGATCTTGAGAAATTGAGAGCGTCTCATGAAGATCTTCAAAAGGAAAACGAGTCACTTCGCGCCAAACAGATCAGTTCCGCTCAGGAAGGATTTGAACCACCATGTCTTAAATGCATTGAGCATGATAACGCTACCTCTGTTGCTGAATGTTCTACTGCTGCTACTATTGCAATATCTTCAACTCTTGATGTGGTAACTAACCCCTCTGCTGAGGATACCACTGCTATTGCTTATGAGAATGCTAGGTTGAAGACACTGCTTGAAACAAGGGATGTACAAAAGTCTCAAAGGGCATCAGACACTATGTGATGTCCTCAAAAGGCAGATGCTGAACCGAAACCCTAGGAAAGAGGGTGTTGGGTTCGAAAGGAAAATGAATGCTGATGGCTCTTACTGGAAACCTGAGCAGTACCCCAAAACCACATGGGTTGCTGCAAAGGAACCTTCAGCGGATCCATCCACCCTATCTGGCTTCACTTGTGCTAATCCCATTGTTATTGATGAATCCTCTAAGGCAAACTATAAACTCTTTAAGAATCAGAATGGTGAAGTGTTTATCAGGTATATTGGTACTAACTGTAGGAACGAACCGCCTATGAAGAAGATCTGGGTGCCGAAAAGGTGTTTGGAGAATCTTCCTGTGAATGTCATCATGAAACCACAGGTGAAGAAGACAAACCCTAGACCACAGGCTTCATACGGTCCAAAGGCTTCATACAGACAGAGGACTCACCTGAGTCGCACTAACGCAAATGTTTTGCAGGGAAGCCATACTCAGGCCTATGAATATGAACGTGGTTCATCAAACCGCCATTTTCATAAGACCAAGAACTATTCTGCTTATTCTTATGAGTACTATTGTCCACCTGCAAGACTTTTTGCTAGGGCTCCAAAGTCAAAGTTCTCAGATCCTGCACTTAGACTCATTGCTTTAAAGCCACCCTTGAAGATGTGGGTGGCTAAGAAAGCTTAACTCTCTTTTGCAGGGAAGGGTCTCCAGCAAAAAACCAAAATCGTCTGACGCTATTGCTGGGGACCTTAAACATCTTGTAGGGCGCAAGATCAAATGCCCAAATGGTCTTATTCTGTACTTTGTTCCTGAATTGCTTGCTACTCGCCCTATCAGTCCAAATCTCGATCTAAGCTTTCATAACCCACTGGTTCGTCAAATGTTTTTGCTTCACAATTCTCTTCGTGAAGCCTATCCCCCTAACTGCACTGTAGGGTACGACACCAGCAGCTTCAGAATGGATTATTGATAGTGGATGTACCAATCACATGACTGGCAAGAGAAGCCTTCTTATGGACTCAACCTTACGTCCATCCAACAAGAGTCACATCACATTTGCTGACACTAGTAAAAGTAAGGTATTGGGTCTAGGTAGAGTTGCAATCTCAAAAGATCAACACATGGATAAAGTCATGCTTGTTGAATCCCTTGGTTTCAACTTAATATCTGTCTCAATGCTTTGCGATTTAAACATGATCATGATGTTTGGAAAATATCGTTGCCTTGTTCTAATGCAATCTGACAAGTCTCTAGTGTTTGAAGGGTATCGGAAAGATGATTTGTACGTGGTAGATTTCTCAGCAGGACCACAGCTTGCTGTATGTCTTCTGGCAAAAGCTTCAGAATGCTGGCTCTGGCATCGGAGGCTAGGGCATGCTTGCATGAGGAACCTGCACACCCTTGCAAAGAATAAGCATGTCATAGGCATCGAGGGCGTCAAGTTCAAGAAACATCACTTATGTGGTGCCTGTGAAGCAGGAAAGATGACGAGGGCCAAGCATCCCTCGAAGACAATCATGACAACGACTCGACCCTTCGAACAGCTCCACATGGATCTTTTCGGTCCCACTCATTACTCGACTCTTACTACTACTGCTTGTCTCTATGGCTTTGTCATTGTTGATGATTATTCTGGATATACTTGGGTTCATATAATCTTCTACAAGACTGAAGTGCAGCATGTCTTCAGACACTTTGCCAATCGAGCAATGAATAACTATGGCACCAAGATAAAGCACATCAGAAGTGACAATGGCACTGAATTCAAGAACATTGGCCTTGATACATATCTTGATACTTTGGGCATCACACATGAATTCTCAGCTCCGTACACGCCACAGCAGAATGGCGTCGTCGAACGCAAGAACAGAACACTCATTGAGATGGCCCGAACGATGCTTGATGAATACATGACTCCAAGAAAATTCTAGCCTGAAGCCATTGATACTGCATGCCATACGATCAACCGTGTTTATCTCCACAAGCTTCTGAACAAGACCTCTTATGAGCTCCTTACTGGCAAGAAGCCAAATGTCATTTACTTCAGAGTATTTGGCGCCAAGTGCTGGATCAAGGATCCACATCACACCTCAAAATTTGCACCAAAAGCACATGAGGGTTTTATGCTTGGATATGGAAAGGATTCGCACTCCTACAGAGTCTTCGATCTCTTTCATTATAAAGTGGTTGAAACAGTGGATGTGCGCTTCGATGAAACTAACGGCTCACAAAGAGAGCACCTGCCAAATGTGCTAGATGAAGTTCCATCCAATGAATCAATCAAACTTATGGGAACTGGAGAAATCATACCCTCTGAAGCTCAACCTGAAGAGGAACTTATCATCTCCGCACCTGATCAACCTGAAGACAATGCTCAGCCTGAAGACAATCCCTCTAACAATGACAATGATTAGCAAGAGCAAAATCTTCAACATGTACATCCTCGTGTTGCAAATGAAGTGCCGATTGAAAGAATAATTGATAGCATCAATGCACCAGGTCCACTCACTCGTTCAAGGGCAACATAGCTAGCAAATTTCTGTGGGCACTTCGCATTCGTCTCAATAACAGAACCCAAGAAAGTTGAAGAAGCCTTCATGGAACCTAAATGGATTCAAGCTATGCAAGAAGAGCTTCAACAATTTGAGCTGAATAATGTATGGGAACTGGTTAAGCATCCTAATCCTCAGAAGCACAACATAATAGGCACCAAATGGATATATCGCAACAAGCAAGATGAGCATGGTCAAGTTGTTAGAAACAAAGCTCGTCTCGTTGCTCAAGGATATACTCAAGTTGAGGGGATTAACTTCGATGAAACATTTGCTCCTGTGGCTCGACTTGAAGACATACACATACTACTCGCCTATGCAAATCATCATAACATACTTCTATATCAAATGGATGTGAAGAGCGCTTTTCTTAATGGCAAGATTGAAGAAGAAGTGTATGTTGCACAACCGCCTGGCTTTGAAGATCCAAAACATCCTGACATGGTATACAAGCTCAACAAGGCACTGTATGGCCTCAAACAAGCCCCTCGGGCTTGGTATGACACACTCAAATACTTCCTGAAGAGCAAAGGCTTCACACCTGGTTCCCTCGACCCCACTCTCTTCATGAAGACATATGATGGTGAACTCTTTGTGTGCCAAATATATGTGGATGACATTATCTTCGACTGCACAAATCAGAAATACAGTGAAGAGTCTAGATATATGATGCAAGAGCAATATCAGATGTCCATGATGGGAGAGCTGAAGTTCTTCCTTGGTCTTCAAATATGACAGCAATGCAACGGCATCTTTATATCTCAAGAGAAGTATCTCAAAGATTGCCTGAAGAAGTTCGGTATGCAAGACTGCAAAGGCTTCACGACGCCAATGCCTGCCAAACATCATCTGGGCCCCGACGACAATGGTAAAGAGTTCGATCAAAAGGTATACCGCTCCATGATTAGTTCTTTACTTTATCTATGTGCATCTAGGCTAGATATTATGCTTAGTGTTTGCATGTGTGCTCGATTCCAAGCGGCACCAAAGGAATCACATCACTTGGCTGTGAAGCGAATTCTTCGATATTTGGCTTACACCCCAACTCTAGGACTATGGTATCCAAAGGGCTCAGAGTTTGATCTGGTTGGATTCTCAGATGCTGATTATGCTGGTGACAAGGTGGATAGCAAGTCTACATCAGGCACATGTCATATTCTGGGACGAACACTTGTATGTTGGTCTTCAAAGAAGCAGAACTGTGTATCTCTCTCCACTGCTGAATCTGAATACATTGCTGTTGGATCTTGGTGCGCTCAGCTTCTGTAGATGAAGCAAACACTCAAAGATTATGGCATTCATCTGAAGCAAGTGCCACTCTACTGCAACAACGAAAGCGCCATCAAAATTGCCAACAACCCAGTTCAGCACTCGAAGACAAAGCACATTGAAATTCGTCATCACTTTCTCAGAGATCATGTTGTGAAGGAAGATATTGATATCATACACGTCAACACTAAAGAGCAATTGGCAGATATCTTCACCAAGCCCTTGGATGAGAAGAGATTTTGCAAGTTACGGTGTGAGCTAAATATCTTGGAATCCTCAAATGTCCTGTGATCAGGCACACATCCTAACACTTATGCATATTGATGACTTAGATGTGCAACACACGAAGTAAAGTATATCTTCAATCAACGAAGACATGCATTCTAAGTGTGAATACATTAATGAGGAATTTGACTTCGGAGTGCCACGATAATTGTGCGTCGTGTCTGGGTCTAATACTTCCTATACGGTGGGTAACGCCACCACCAAATGTTTTGTTTGAAGTGTTTCACTCACGGCTTTACATTTGCTATGTCTTCACACTTTGTTTGGCTTCAATCTCAACATGTCTTCATGATTATCTTCACTATGTTGATTATATATATACTAGTGTTCTGTCCTCTACAGCATTCACTTATAGCTATGTCTTCTTGTTGAATCTTTTGAACTAAGTGAATGTGATCGGACCCTAACCTCTCTATGCTTTCTATCTCAAACTCTATCTCTCCAAATCATATGCATTCACTTGAAACTGTCAAATGTCTTCTCTGCGTCCTTGTCAGCAGAAGATATAGAGACAAACATTAAGTCCGCTTTCAATGATAATTCCTTCACCTGAAACCCGGAGAAGTGGGAACGACCACCCGACAATCCAGGCGTGCGTGGGACGTGGAACAACCTCCGATATGTTGCATGATGGCCACGTGTTCCTCAGATGTGAATCGCCAGGGGCACCTGTGTAATAACACTGAGCCGCCCCTGTCCCTATAAATACACGCCTCACCAAAGTCATTATCTCTTCTTCCACTCTCGCACGAACCCTAGCGCCACCGCTAGCCCTCGACGACGCCGGCGATGAAGCGCTTAGCTGCCGCAACCTCTCCGACGCCGTCTTCACGCCGAGCGCAGACATCGTCTTCTCCGCCGTTGCCGTAGGTGTCCTCCGTCGCCAAGTTAGGGCACGGACGATCAAACCGCTCGGCCTCCTCTTCCACTCCGTCTAGCAGTTCTACGTGTGGTAAATAAAACTTCCTTTTTTACGGCCCCTTTGATCCTATAGATTCGTCACTTTCTACCACAAGCTGTTTCTGTTCACACAAGTTCGATCTATTTCATACTGCATCTCATAATATGCCTAGTATATTCACTTATGCTTCACTGAGTAGTTAGATTCCTCACTTGTATTGATCCGTGGATTCGTACAAATCTGGAACGAACTCCTTATCTATGAGTGAATGTCTTCGCACGATGAGGTCAATGTCTTCTAAACTGATTTATCTTCAAAATCTTCTGAGAATGCATATGACCTCTTCCCCTTCCCTCGCGCATTAATGCTGTCATAGGTACATGTCCGTGGGAGAATCCCTTGGTTCTCATAGTCTGCATTCATTTGCAGAATTCTTACAGCATCATATAAATTCTCCCGAAGCCAGTTCATGTTTGTCCAGCAAACGAAAGCCTTTGAACGTATTGAAGCCATTCAGTTTGATGTTCATGGCTGAAGAGAAATCAGTAAGGAAGGGTGGCAGACAGCGTCGTGGGGGAACATCAAGAGATTTGCCTGATGACCTCTCAGAGCTTTACAAGACAGATCCTGAAGAGGATTACAATCAGCGCAAGACCCGAATCCAATGGATTCGAAGATATTAGGCAGAACAATGGTTCAAATACCGGTTTGTGACCCAGGAATATGCTGAGAAAAATGCCATCAAGCGACCTTGGGGAGACATCCTATACAAAAATCTTCAACCCAGGTCCAAAGATGAAGCCATTGAACAAGGCTTCTATCCCTGCATGGTCCGTGGACCACATCCTGCAGATGCACACCCATCGTCACTACTATGGTGTCGTGACGACAATCTGTTCAAGCGCAACTTCTAGTTTGCCAAGAACTCAGCGAAGCAGAACAAGAAGTCTTTGGGACTAGACTTCAACCCTTGTCCCTCTGCTCCCTGTGCTGACGGCACACATGATGTAGAACCCAATGTCATCGGTCCTTTCTACAACCTGGATGGCCTCATTACTCACATTTCTGTTCAAGGTGCCAAAGTGGATCATTCTGATGATGATGCTGACACTGATGAAGCCCCAGCCCCTACTCCAGAGCCGTAGAAGCCAAAGAAGGCTAAGGCTTCAAGATCAGCTGCTCCACCAAAAATCTCACGGGTGAAGCCACTGGCTACTGCACCTCCTGAAGACAGTGTGCAGTCTAAAGATTTGTCACGCATCTCCAAGCCCAGAAAGTCAAAATGCCTCTGCCACAAACCGGCCACGAACTGACTGCTGCTGCTATTCTGTGCAATGATGCCATTGATCTGTCCAGTGATGAAGATCTTGCAGATGATGCTCTTGAGCAACTGATCAAGAGCAAAGAAGAAGCAGAAGTCTTCAATGATCTGCCTCTCTTTGATGTGGCAATCATCCACAACTTCATTGATGAGTGGTTTGACACGCCCAACCTCAGCTTCGAAGATCTGCAACTTCCAATTGGCCTCAGTGTCGCCTTCCATGGCGCCATTGCTTCAGAGTTAGCTATCGCCCAGCGCGTTGTTGAACTGAAGCAGAAGATTGACTTTGAGAAAACTCAGTTCAAGAAGCATATGGCCACGCTCAGCGTGCAAGAGGTGAAGAACTTCAAGATTATGTTGCACGAGCTCAAAGAAGCCTTTCTCACGAAACGTGCAGAAGCTCAGGGTTCTCGTGAGCGCATGAAGAGCCTGGCTGACAAGTGTGTGCAAGGCTACAACGAGGCTAAGAAGCGTAAGGCCCTTGGGCGTCCGGGCATTGATCCCAGGATGGCTGCTAAGAAGAAGAAGAAGCCCACTATGGCCGAACCCAATGCACCAAGGCAGGAAGCAGATCCCATTGTCTTCCCAACTAGCATGGCTGGCTCGAAGCCAAAAGCCAGGTCTACCGCTTCAGAACTAAAGAAGACGAGGACTGCTGAGGCTGAAGCCGGAAAGAGGAAATATCCTGAAGCCTCTAATGCTGCTCCCTCCAAGAAGAAGCGGAAGACCAAGAAGGAACGGGCTGCTCCCAAAGAGCCCTTAATTGTTGAACCTATCTCCATGGTTCGCCCTGACGCTGAACATCAAGAGCGCCAACTGACTGTTCATGAGCCTGCTTCCACAGAGGCTTATGAAGCTGAAGACATTCCAGCAGCTGATCCCACCACTGCTGAAGACATTGGTCACCATGACAATGTTGAAGATAATGTAGTCCTTCCGTAGATTGAGCACCAACAGGTATCATCGCCTGTGCTTACGCACAACGAACTCATCAGCATTGGTCGTCCCTTGACGCCAATTGCTCAGGATACAACATGGGCTGATCACCCAGAGCAACCACAAGTCACACCACCCTGGCAAGAAGGAGAAGATCACTTTGAGGCCCAGCCAACGCCATCTCCAAAGGCGTCGCCAGCATTCCGCAGGCTTTGCAAAGGATCAAGGTCTCAAGTCCCTCCTTCCAGCATTCCAGAAGGAGAAGTGCCTCACCAATCTATTGCACGTCAAGTGTTTCCAGATGCCACTCCTACTATGACTGAATTCGAAGCCAAACTGGCTGAAGATGTTCCGGCTACATCAGCTGATGAAGAAGAAACCCCAAGAGTTGCTACACCCCCGTCTCACCAAGAAGCTGTTCTCGAGGAGAACGTGTCTATGACCGACCCTCTAGCTCATCAAGTGGAGGTTGAGAATCTTGAGGCTGCCACCACCAAAACAAATGAAGCCAATGACGTTGTCATGGCTGAAGCAAATGTGGAGCCTGCACCAACCAATGAACCAGAAGTCAGTGAAGCAAATGATGCTACTGCTCCTATTCCTACGCCTGCTGCTGGTCCTCAGTTTGACTATCATGTTGAGCACAGGCCTCAGGTAGAGAAGCCAATTCCAATGTTGCCCAGGTTTCCAGGTCCTGCATCACCACCTGGATCCTTCAATGTCAACGGCTACAAAGCAGACAACACTTTCTTCAATAGCTCCAAGAACCCCTACTCAAGGGAACGAATATCTTCTGATCGGTTCTGGAGCTATCCACAGCGAAGCTATTACTCCTGCATTCTGTACAATCAAGGTCGCATCTTCCCACATAAGCGTCTTGACACTGAAGCAATAGCTGGTCTGCCCTGTCTGGAAGAAGCTCTGGATTGCTTCAAAGAGGTTGGACTGTTGCCTTTTCTCACCGACCAAGAGCACTGGAATGAAGAGTTGCTGCTCCAATTTTATGCCACACTTCACATACGTGGTTACAACAGAGATCCGAAGACTTGGCTCCTAGAGTGGATGACAGGAAATGTTCATCACGAAGCCAAACCCTTTGATATCATTGAGCTCACTGGTCTGCCCACTCCTGGAGACCTCTATGAACCTGGCTATCAGCTTCACAGTGAAGCTATGGAGAACATCTTTCAGAAGCCTGAACCGAACATGAGTCAGATGCTCAGTATGATGAAGCCCTTGCCACAAGATGCTGCATATCCTAAGGAGTTCTTTGTTGAAGACCTTGAGTATCTGCCAAGGACTATCTATCACATCATAAGGCGAACTCTCTGGCCCATCAAAGGACATTCTCCACATGCCAAGCTGGAAGGTGTAATGAAGACTTTGGTCTTCTATATTCTTCATGGCAAATGCTTCAATGCACAAGAATTCTTCATCCGCCAAAATGCTGCATCCGGCTCTGATCTTTTTGGCTTCAAGTTCTACGCTCCATGGATAATGCGGCTGATTAAACTCCACTCCGCTATCTCATATCAGCCATCTGCTCGCAATCATCGGATCTTTCTGCCTGATGTGGATATGTCCGTTGAAGCCATTTATCCTGAGCCTGCCAAGGAGCCTCTTAGTCTTCAGAATGTGGAGCATCAAAGTTTCTCTCAGAACATTGAAGGAGTTGAAGCAGTCACTCGTGTTTATCCTCTGCCTGGAACTACACGTGCACCTCATCGTGCCCTTACTGAAGCCACCGAAAGCACTATTGCCCAACGACCCAAGAAGCGATCTCGTGTTCTCAATGACCGAGAGCTTCTGGTGGCTCTTCATCAGAAACAGGATAGGCATCATGACTGGCTGAAGCGCCAAATACAAAGCCTCTTGGTGGATGTCAACCACATTCGCAATCTTGCCACCAAGAATGCCTTTGTTGCCCATGAAACCTCTCGACGCACATGGAAAGGGCTGACGCTTATGTGCTCTGAAGATGATCTTCAAGAGGATGGCTTCTCTGAATGCTTCAAGTTTGACTCCACACCTCCCCGAAGGGCAGTGCTGCGACGAACTCCATCTCTTGAAGACTCTGAGTTCTCTTCCTCTGCGGCAACTGTGAATGCCAGAGTAATCGAGGACGAATACGATGATACTTCACCGCCCCCTCCTTCAGCATGTTTCGACACTGCTCCAAGTTCTTCTACACCGCCGAACACCACCGACGACCCTGCTGTTTCACCTACTCTTCATGGGAACGAGTAGATGCTCTATGTCTTCAAACCTTTTTGGTCCTTACTGACAAAAGGGGGAGAAGCATATGAGTTTGATAGTCTTCAAGCGGGTACATATGGGCGGTTGCTTTATATTTTGCCTAGTGTTTACAACTCTCGTTATGATACATTTGGTTCTATGAGTTGTAACACTTAAACTCGATGGTCGTCTGCTACTTATTTGCTACTTTGTGATGCGATGATAAATTCCGCATGTGCGACAATAAATTCCGCACTTAGATCATTTTGCAGACGTCCATTTTCCATTATGCATGTCATTATCTTCACATACCTTCACATCCATAATGAATTGTCATCATAAGTTGAAGAGGATCTCCACAAGTACAACCTGCCATGTGCATTTGCATTCCAAAAGCAAATTACTCATATGCACATCTTCAGGGGGAGCCCTTGCAACTTATGAAGACAATTCCTTATCCTTTACAATTTCACATATTATATTCCCCATTGAAAACTTCAACTCGTTTGTCATCAATCACCAAAAAGGGGGAGATTGTAAGTGCATCTAGTGCCACCCCTAGTTGGTTTTGGAGTATTGACGACAAACCTAGTTGAGGGACTAATGTGTTTGTGAGAATTGCAGATAACATAGGTAGAAGTCCCTCATTGATTCGGTTTTCCTACCAGAGATGAACCCCCAAAATATATGAAGACATTGAAGTCAAAGGTGGCATGTGAAGATATTCACATTGAAGACTATGACAAGAGAAGACATCACATGAAGCCTATGGAGCTCAAAGACTTAGATCTTTCGTAGTTCTTTTTCTTCTTTGTTGAGTCATAGGAACCACCATACTGTTAAGTGGGGTCCAAGAGAACAAGTCAGCTTTGCTTGTAGCCCAAGTAAAGTTGCCCTGTGTGTTTGAAATCTGACCGTCGGAACACGTGTCAGTTCCTTAGTGACCCAGGGTCATTTCGGACAAATCAGGTCGGGTTGCCTAGTGGCTATAAATAGCCCACCCCCTACAACCATAAATGGTTGGCTGCTCAGAGTTAGAGTATGGCTTTTGTTGTTTGAGAGCTACCCACCTCGAAGCCTTTGAGAGAGAATTGCTTGCGAGGATAAAGCCCTAACCACCCAGAGCCAAAGAGTGTTAGACATCACTTAAGTCTTCCTGTCTGTGTGATCTGAAGACTTATTACACCTGAGGACTGTGAATCCTCCAGCCGGTTAGGCGTCGCATTCTGAGCATCCAAGAGTCATTGTGGATCGCCCATGAACGAAGTATGTGAAGGTTTGGGAGTCTACCTTGAAGACTTACCAGAGTGATTGGGCGAGGTCTGTGTGACCTTAGCTCAAGGGGAATACGGTGAGGAATGGGTGTCCTGAGCTACGTGTTCAGGACTGGGTGTCCGGGACTGTGTGTCCTCAGGTTTAAATACCTAGCCGCCCTAACCAGACGTACAGTTGTCACAGCAACTGGAACTGATCTAACAAATCATTGTCTTCAACGAGTCACTGGTTTCATCCTTCCCTTCCCTTTACTTACTGTTGGTCCTTGTGAAGTCATTGTATGATTGCACTATCTTTTGTCTTCACTGAGTGACTGCTTGTTCTGATTGGCTTCATAATATCTTCCTACCTGATCCTTACTACCTAGCTGCTATAGGTCATTGTGCTTTCACTTCATTGAATACTTGACTATGGTTTGCCTAGTGTAGTCTACCTTCCACTGCATGGTAATAGGTCTATTTCTATCGTTTGTCTTTGAAACTTCCATGTTTTGAAGACTTTCATAAAAATCGCCTATTCACCGCACTCTAGTCGATATAACGCAGTTTCAATAGGTTAGTATGATAAAGGGCAAACCAGTCACTTTGGTACTGTGAAATACAAGACCCATAATTGTTCTCATACAATTCCTACCGTACCTTATCATTTCCAACAAGTTATATTGAGCAATATAATCCATAGAAACTATAAAACAAGCAAGCTACGCATTGAAAACAGAATCTGTCAAAAACAGAATAGTCTGTAATGATCTGGACAATGACCATACTTTTGTAAATTCAAAAATTCTGAAAAAATTAGTACAACATGGAATTTTTTATATCAATCTCGTCTAAAAAATTCAAAATTTTATCGCATTCCAATGAATCTAAACAATTCTGTTACCGGAAGCAAAAGTTTTTGTTTTTGCACAGAATCAAGTCAACTATCATCCACACTACCCCAAAGGCTTTACTGGGCACTTTATTGAAACAAAAACTATAAAACATGATTACTGTAGTAGCTTAATCATGTGAACACACAAAAACTATAGGTATAAATGTTGGGTTGTCTCCCAACAAGCATTTTTTAAAGCTTTTTAGCTAAATAGTAATATTTCAATGATACTCTTCCAAGCCCAATTTCAAAGATAATTTTCATACTCTAAAAGATATAAGTGAAGTTCATAGAGCATTATACAATTAATATATATTGACCAATATCCAAGCTCAAAATATATAAGTGAAGCACGCGAGGCACTCTATAAAGCCATACTCAAAATATTTAAGTTAAGCACAAAGAGCATTTTATAAAGCCATACTCAAAAGATTTAAGTGAAGCACATGAAGCATTCTATAAATCAATGAAGGACTATCTCATACTAGCATGGTGCATAAAGGAAAAGAAAATAAAAATAAACACAAAAAACGCTTATCATGTGAACAAAATAAAAATGGAGGTATACCAATAATTGTTGAAGAAAGATGTAACATCCCAAATTTTCAATTTGGAATGTTATACACTAAATCATCATGCATATCATATTTTCTTGCATTTTGTTGATCCTAGAAATTTCACGCAACTCAAGGACCCTCGGAGAGAGTTGGAGATTTCGTTATTTTCAATTTTGAGTTTTCTCAAATTTTGAAAAGAGGATCATTGGATTTGTCGGAGTTTATTTGCCTTTTATTTGGATAGCGAAAAATGCACGTTTTCAAAATTTGCATTCTAGGTTCCCGAGATAAGTTCATTTTGTTCGACTCAATTTTAGGAGTCGAGGAAAATTTACTTTAGCAGTTTTGGAGTTCGTTTAGTTCTCTTTTCTTTTGTTTGTCTGCGCGCGTAACCGTTTTGAAAAAAAAATCCCGCAGCGCCTGGGCCAAGGCCTAAGCCGCCGGCCAGGCCGGCCATCTCCCCAAGCCGCGCGCGCCCAGCGCAGGAGGCCGCCGCCGCCGTCCTAGTCTCACTAGGACTCCGTTTGTTTTTTTAGGACTCCCTCTCCTACTCTTATTTCTTGTCCCCTCCCCCAAGCAATCTCTCCCCTCACCTATATAAATACCCAAGCACCCCCCCTCTAAACCCACATCAAACCAAGCCCCAAGCCCCTCACCCCGCGCCGCGCCGCCCTTGTGCCCCGCCGCCCGCGCCCTGCGTCACCGCCGCCCCTTGCCCACGCTGCCGCCGCCCAACGCCGGAGCCCCGTTCGCCGGAACCTCACCGAGGTAGCCGCGCCGCGTCTCTCGTATCCCCTCGGTTCGGTTTTTCTTCTAAACCGTTCCGATTCTTTTCTTCTTTTCCGACTCGTTTTCTTTGCGGTTCTTTTCTAAACCGTTCCGGTTTTCTAGATCGGTTCTTCGTTTCGATTTCTTTTCCGAAACCCTAGATCGGTTTCGTTCTCTTTTCCGATTTAGTTGGCTAGCGACCGTTCGCCCGACCGTTCGTCCTAACGAATGTGATCACCGGATTATTCCTGGTTAACGAACGTCCGTTCGTTTAACCGTTCTTCTCTTTTCTTTTCATCGGATTTATTCCGCGATCGCGATCTCAGATCCGATCTTCGTTCTAGTTTATCTTCTCGCTCGTTTATCGGAATCAGGTGATTCAAGCGCCCGGAGTTTCGTTTTGAAACCGCTGTTCCGATTAATCAACTTTAACTAAGTTTTGCTACGTTAAAATTTGACCTAGTTTCAACTTGCTAGAACCGAATTGTTTTCTTTCGCCGTTTGTTTTCGGTTTCTTTGTTCGGTTCTTTCTTTCTTTGCAACCGGAGTTCTTAAGTTGAACTATCTGGTTCGATCTCTTGTTCGAGTTTTACCTGTGCATTAGATGAGTACTTATTGTATGCTTGTTGTTTGTCTGCGATAGATTACCCGGATTGCGCCGCCTGTTACTTCGAATCTCTAGGACTCGCGGATCATCAGCAAGGCAAGTAACACTTTGATCATACCTTTTCTACAACCCAGTTTTATTGCATTAGATCAATCCTCACACATTGCATGATTAGGATCTAATTAAATTGTGGGATGGGAAGTAGATGAGGTAGTACCTTTTACCTGTTCATTATGAAACCTTTGGGAGTTACTTCTACGTTTGCTTATTATGCCATGCTATGCTAGTAGACGTGGATTGGGTGAGTGATATCCATGACAGATGTGAGATTGATAATTTTAATGGTTTATCTAAGGTGGCAACTTAAACACACATCTGGGTGGATTGAGGCACCTGATGTCTATCAGGACTTGCCTGTTTTTTTTATGGACCGCCACCCAGACTCAAAGGGATCATAAGATCTTTCATGCTAAATACTTACGTGTGCAGCCACAAGCCATTATGGGCTCTGGCATAGTTGACTAAGTCGTGCGAACTCTTACAGGGTAGACTAGAAGATGTAGGGGAAAGTAGGTGTACCGGTCTATCCATCATAAGGTGCTAGCGCTTCTGAAAGACTGTGTCTCGGTCATCCGTTTCTCAAACACCAGTAGTGCGAGAAATCCAACGGAGGCGATCGAGTCTTGTGGGGAAAAGTGCGCAAACCTCTGCAGAGTGTAATAAAGTAATCATGATTAGCCGTGTCCCCGGTTATGGACATCTTGAGTATCTAGTACTTGAATATCATGTGAATCTCATCATGTTACTTTTAGATTAATATTGTTGGGTTATTGATGACTACTTTTAATTGGGATTGAGAATGCTGTCAACCATTCTCAATGTTTAACAACCACCATGATAGTTAAATAAATTTATTCCTTTGCAGTAGGGAAAAACTGGCTTTACGCAAAACAGTAACCATAGAGCTTTCCACCAGCCAAATATGCATATAGTATAGCTGTTTCATTCCATTACTCTCTATGTGTTACCTTGCCAGCATATTCCATGTGCTGACCCATTTCGGGCTGCAACATTAATGTTGCAGACTTTTGAGACGACAATTAAGGTGCTTTTAGGTCGTGGTTCTATACTCAGTGATGCCGTTGGAGTTGATGAACCCATTTATCTTCCAAGTGTTCCATTGTTATCGATATTAGGTGGCCTTAAGCCATATTATTGTAATAAGTTCTCTTTTGAGACATCGTTGTAATAAGTGTGTGATTGCCATCTACTATAAATCCTTCGAAGTACTGTGTGGTGTCAGCATTACTGATCCAGGGATGACACCGGAGCACAGTAGACTTGATCCATCCGGGTCGGGTCGCTACAAAAGACGGGATGCCAACCGGGGCATCCCCAAGCTTAGATGCTTGAGTATCCTTGAAATATTTACTTGGGGTGCCTGGGAATCCCCAAGCTCGAGCTATTGCCTCTCCTTATTCTTCTCATATCGATAACTCCTCAATCTTCGAACACTTCATCCACTGAAAGTGCAACTAACCCCTGGGTGGTTTTGGTAATTCTTAACAACATATAGCTCATTGAACTAATATTCTTTGAAGATGATCATTCTAGAAAGTTCAATGATTGGCATGACATGGACTAGAGATATGGACCCCTCAAAATGCTAAGGACACATATTGTCTCAAGCTCAAGACTCTATCTTTTTCATTTTAGTGATCCAAGATCACATTGAGTCCATAAGAAAAGCCAATATTATTAAAAGGGGATGAGGTGTTGCTTAATGGCTTGCTTGCTCAAAATGCTTAGTGATATGCTCCAAAAGCCCTCAAACACTTTCTCATATCCACATATGTCCCAAAGCAAAAGTCAAACTCGGCCCCGCCGATTTGATCTATCCGGTGCCACCGAGTTCATTTGACATAGCCATAGCCAAAAAACCTAATAAGTTTGGTCTCACCGATAGGGATCTCGGTCTCACCGAGATGGGACTGCAAACTCTCAGTTTCCTTTCCTAACGTTTCGATCTAACCGACATGAGTGATCGGTCCCATCGAGTTCGCAATGCAAACTCTATGTTTCCTTTTCGTAACGTTTTGGTCTCACGAAATGAGCGATCGGTACCACCGAGTTTGCCTGACCAACTCTTTGTTTGCCTATTACAGAAATTGGTCTCACCGAGTTCATGTGACCGGTCTCACCGAGATTATGTTATGCCCTAACCCAAATGAAATCGGTACCACCGAGTTGACATGTCGGTCCCACCGAAAATCCTAACGTTCACATTTTGAACTAAATTGGTCTGAGCGAGTTTAATTATTCGGTCCCACTGAGTTCGGTAAATTGTGTGTAACAGTTAGATTTTGTGTGGAGGCTATATATACACTTCCACCATTCATTTTCTAAGAGAGAAGCACCTACTCATGTGTTGAGACCAATATATTTCAATCCAACCATAAGAATCTTGATCTCTAGCCTTCCCCAACTTGCTTTCCACTCAAATCATCTTTCCACCAAATCCAAATATGTGAGAGAGAGTTGAGTGTTGGGGAGACTATCATTTGAAGCACAAGAGAAAGGAGTTCATCGTAAACACACCATCTATCATCTTTTGGAGAGTGGCGTCTCCAAGATTGGTTAGGTGTCACTTGGGAGCCTCCGTCAAGATTTTGGAGTTGAACTAAGGAGTTTGTAAGGGCAAGGAGATCACCTACTTTGTGAAGATCTACCCAAGTGAGGCAAATCCTTCATGGGCGATGGCCATGGTGGGATAGACAAGGTTGCTTCTTCATGGACCCTTGATGGATGGAGCCCTCCATGGACTCGCACAACTGTTACCCTTCCTGGGTTGAAGTCTCCATCATCAACGTGGATGTACGATAGCACCACCTATCGGAACCACACCAAATATCTCCTTGTCTACATTGTGTTTGCTCCCTCCAAACTCCTCCCCTTTACCTTCATATGCAATGACTTACATTCCGCTGCTACACTCTTAGATTTGCATATGTAGGTTGATTGCTTGACTTGTGATAAGTTGCTAAAATCTACCAAGACTTAAAAATGGGAAAAGTCTACATTTTTATTTGGTTAAGTAGCCTAATCACCCCCTCTACAAGTGGTATCAGAGCTTTGGTATCCATTTTCCTTGATTTACATAGCTTTGGTGATCATAGCCTTGGATTCACAACCTAGGAGAGTATGGCGTCTAGCGAGGGAAATTACCATCGTAGAGGTCCTTACTTTGATGGTACTAATTTTGCTAGTTGGAAGCATAAGATGAAAATGCATATTCTTGGACATAACCCAGCCGTTTGGGCTATTGTATGTATTGTCTTACAAGGTGAATTCTTTGATGGGAGAGCATCGAACCGTGAAGCTACCATAGAAGAGTTGAAGATGTTGCAATACAATGCTCAAGCTTGCGATATCCTCTTCAACTGATTGTGCCCTGAAGAATTCAACAAAATCAGCCATCTTGAAAATTCAAAGGGAATTTGGGATAATTTGATTGATATGCATGAAGGTACCGACTCCGTCAAGGAATCCAAATTAGATGTGCTTCAAACCCAGCTTGAAATGTTCAAAATGAAAGATGGTGATGGTGTCACTGAAATGTACTCTAGGCTTGCTCTCATCACAAATGAGATTGCCGGCTTAGGAAGTGAAGAGATGACCGACAGATTCATCATCAAGAAAATACTAAGAGCTTTGGATGGAAAATATGATACCATGTGCACATTGATCCAAATGATGCCCAACTACAAAGATCTCAAGCAACGGAAGTCATTGGTAGAGTTGTTGCTCATGAGATGTCACTCAAGGATAAAGAAGAGCTTCACAACAAGTCAAGTGGTTCTTACAAAGCCTCATGTGATGCTCCTACATCATCAAGTGAGAAACAAGCCTTCAATGACGAATTGAGCCTAATGGTGAAGAATTTCAACAAGTTCTACAAGAGTAGAAGCAAGGAAAGAAGTTCCAAGTCATGGTCCTACAATGACAAAAGATCTTTAGTCGTGAGCATAATTGCTACAATTGTGGAAGACCCGAACACTACTCCAATGAGTCTAAGGCTCCCTACAAAAGAAGAGAAGACTCACCTAAAAGGAGAAGTAGAATAGAAGAATCACCTCCAAGAGAGAGAAGGAGTAGAGATGATCGTTATGAACGGAGAACCTCTCGCAGAAGCAAGGATTTGGAAAGGAAGGACAAGTCATCAAGGAGCTACACAATATGAAGACATCAAGCTCATGTTGGTGAATGGGTATCCGACTCCGACTCCAACCGTCACTCTGAGAGAAGTTATCTCTCCAACTCTGAATATACTGAAGATGAAGGTGTTGGTGGTCTAACACTTGTGCCAACCAACTCCTATGACATATTTGACTCACCAAATGAAGGAATTGGAAGATGCTTCATGGCTAAAGGCCCAAAGGTATCACACCCCGAGTATGTTGATTTCAATAGTGATGAAGATGATTTGCTAGGTGATGATGATTTATTTGTTGACAACTCTAGTGATGAAAATAATGATGAACTTGCTATTAATAAAGCTAATCAAGATAAAACGAATGGCGATGATAAGAAGGAGATTGAGCATCTGACTAAATAACTAAACACTCTTAAGTTAGCTCATGAAACTACCTTGGAAGATCATCGAGAGCTTCTAAAGACTCGTGACAGGCTACACTTTGAAAAGCTCAATCTAGAGAAAGGGCATGGGTTCTTAAAAGCAATCAATGATGATCTTTGTAAGAAAAGTTCTTCTTACATTGCCAAGCGTTTACTCTTGTCTACTTACATGCCACAAGTAAAACCTAGCAACAAGAGTAAGAAAGATTCTTCTTCTAGCAGTAACAATCATCATGTTAAATCCAATGTTGTTGCCCCTAGTAGTTCTCTTGATTCCACTAATGATTCTCTTAGCCAAGTTACACTTGAGCAAGAAAATAGCTTATTGAAGGGAATTATAGAGAAAGGTGTTTACAAGTGCCTTGTCGGAAGTAAGAAATTCGAGGAAATTGTACTAAAGCAAGGAAGGCACCGGAAGAATCAAGGTGTTTGCTTTGAACGGAAGTTCAATGCCAATGGAGTTCAGTGGGAAGAAGATCAATACCACAAGACAAAGTTTGTTCCTCAACAAGGGAAGTATGATCCTACTTATTTTAAGGGAACACAACTCAAGATGATCTTCCACCACAAGACCACAAGCAAGAAGGCAAGGACAAGCTTCAAGTGGAGATTAATGCATTTGAAGAAGCTCCCAAGGCCTTGGTCAAGTGCGTTCCCAAGACTACATCAAGTTCTACTTCATCAAGTACGACTACAACTTCAAGGATTCCCAGCAAGTTGATGTGGATCCCCAATAAGAAGAAGTAGAGAGTTCTTGAGGGTGACTCCGCCAACATACTTCACTCATATCATTTTGGTGAGAATAAGCGCAAGAAACTTCCACATCTTGCACTAGTTCAATGAGTCTCAAACCCACTTGTTGGTAGGACAAGGGACAAGGTAACCTAATGCTTTCATGGACATCATGTTGTGTACTTCACTCTATGTCTATGGATATCCTTGTTTGTTCCTTGTGGGACTAACCCATGTAGGTATTGAAAGTGCAACTCACTCAAATGGATTGCTCCAAATGATCTACATCAACATTGAGCATCCACATCTGAAACATCTACATGAAGTCATCATCGACAAAACCCAAGGTTAGTTCATCCCTCCTAGGGGGATATCACATCTAGGGGGAGCATTACTCTAAGAATTGAGCTAAAGCAACTCTAATGATGTGAACACGACAATGCTTTATGTAAAAGTGTTAACCCCACTTGTGCTGAAACGACGAGTATGACCTATGATCAACTGTTCTCATTTGACTCCTAAGTCAATATACTCATATATAGATGACCTAGTCGTTGCCAAATTGCTTGATAGATGCTAGAGTGATTGTGCATGCTTTGCCACATATTTAATTTGCTATCTTATTGTGTGAGCATGTTGATTGCATACTTTCCCAATTAGAGGACATCCATTTGTTGCCTTGTTTGTTTGGCTCTTCTTCTTTTGCCAAATGGATGGACAAGAATGCCTAAGAACTTCCCCTAGCTATCTATGCTTTTCTTGTCTCAAACTCTATTCATACTGCATCACAAATTTGATCAAGTCAAATTCGAACCCTCTGGGTGAGGAGCACTCAGAGTCACCGATTTGTCATAGACTTAAACTTCCAAAACCTCTGTGTGCATTTTTGTCTGACCGGTTCATCCTTTTCGGTCACACCGACTTCACTAAGTTGATCTAGGTTTTCAATCTGGTGCAACCGATTAGGACCATTCGCTCACACCTAGTTGCAGTAACCGCTTGCAATTCTGCATGTCGGTGCCACCGAGTTGTTCCACTCTATCACACTGACAAGGTCAGGATATATATATCGACGGGTCAAATTTTGGAAATTCCTCCAAAACCTCTTTGCCTGAGCGTGTCCTACTCTGACGCCTCGGGTCTCCGGATCATCCTCTCATCGTCGGCGACCTCCCGCCGCTAGTCTTCGTCGCTGTCGACGGAAATCTACACCGCTGTTGCCACCGTAGCGAGCTCATCGCCGAGTTAGGGTATGAGTTCGAATCTTTGTGTAATTATTTCCTACGATTCTTAGCACAAAGAAAATGCCATGATTCTTAGCACGTAGGAGATCAGCCTATCCAATAAAAACTTCTATAGGTTAGTTTTGATTCGAAAATTTAGGGTTAGGTTTTCACCGAACTCATCTCTGACCGACCGAGTTGTGGAAATTGGTCTCACCGATTTGGCTTAGGCCATTGCACTTGTAATTTTCGGTCTGACCGAAACTTGCGAATCGGTGTGAACGAGTTCAACTCTCAGTGAAACCCTAGCAATCTCAGAGTCACCGAACTGTGTCTCGGTCTGACCGATTCCACAAGTTTAGAACCCAAAAGTTCCTTCGGTGTCACAGAGTTTAACAAATCGGTATCTCCAAAATGCTTTCTGTGGAAAACTAAAACTAAGTTTTTGACTGATTAGTTTTACAAAACCTCTGCACTTTGTGATGCTCCTCCACTCTATCTCATTTATAACTATTCACAGGGTCAGCTTTCAGTTTGCAGTATCAAACATGTCAGATCAAAGTGATAGGCAGAACAAGTCTGAGGAGCAGGTGAATCTGAGTGAGGGCACTAGTCCCTTTGACAGTTATGATGATGGCAACAGAAGTACTCCTAGCAACCTGCCTAAGGCCGCTACTAGGAAGTGGAGGAAGAGAAATTCTGAGTCAAAAGATGAAGATTATATTGCTGCTGAGGAGGTCAGCTCCAAGAAAAAGGTTGTCAACAAAGCATTTGGCACAGCTGCATCTACAAAGCCTGGTTTAAACAAGAAGGCTCCCACAAAGAGAGTGCCCATGTCAAAGGCCCGAGCCTCCACTCTTGAAACTTCCAAATCAATTGGTGGAGAGACTGTTGGTGAGGGCAAGAAGAGGAAGGATAGGGCCAAGAAAACTATGGCGAGAGTCATAGGCAAGCCCTCTATGTTGATTCAGTCTGACGAGGAGGAAGAGGAAGAAGAGGATGTTGCACCAGCACCTAAAGCTCAAAAGCTGATGGGGGCTGACATTAAGTCTGAGGCTGCCCCTTCTAAGCCCAAGACTGCCCCCAAAGCTTTTGCTCCAACCCCCAAGACTGCACCAAAGAGGAGCACAAGGAACATACCAGCTGCTGAAAAGAACAAGGCCCCAGTGCCTGAGATTGAAGAATAAGAAGAGATGCTGAAGCCCAAGTGCTCAGGAAGCCCAAGACCAAGATCCCTAACCATGATGACAATCATCCAGTGGCTGAGAACATGAAAATTAGAAAGGATGCAGGACTCAGATTGTGGAGACAATCAGATCCATATGCTATGAGGAGAAGGACTGCTGTGAATTATAGGTTTCACACCAAGGAGCAGCAAGACTTCTATCAGAATATTCTTTTGGACAAGAAACCCATTGTCTGTGACATGAAGTGGGCAGATTGGAAGTACATCGACAATAATGAAGACCACTTCCCAGGAGTGCATGAAAGTTCCAGACTATGTGGAGTAGATACTTTTGTGGGTCAGAAACTCACCAAGTGGAATGATGAGCTCATTATGCAATTCTACTCTACAGCTCATTTCTATCCCGATGGAAGGATTGTATGGATGTCTGAAGGTACAAGGTACCAATCAACAGTTGCTGAGTGGGCCAAGCTGATTAATGCCCCTGCAGAGCATGAGGATGTCTAGATGTCTATGCCAAGAGTAAGAAAGATCACAACTCCATGGCCAACACGTACAAGGAGATTCCTGACAAAGCCTTGGAAACTCACAAGATGGGCTCTGATCTGTTGTCTGGAATGACCACTATCAACACCATCTTGAGGCACACCTTGTTGCCCAAATCAGGAGATCACAGGATGATCAGAGGCCACTCCATCAATTTGCTGTAGTTGTTTGATGTGCCCCAGAAGTTTAAAGTGATGAGTTTAATTGTTGAGACAATCGAGGGGACAACTGCAGACCAGAAGAGATCATGTGGGTATGCTCTAAACATCCAAATTCTCATCAACTCCAAGATGGGAACATGCACATACTTGTTGGACAAGGAACATCTTCCCTTGAGCTTGAGCTTCCTGATCATGGTCAGGGATCTTGGGCTTGAGCTTCCTGAGCACTTGGGCTTCAACATCTTCTTCTTATTCTTCAATCTCAGGCACTGTGGCCTTGTTCTTTTCAGCAGCTGGTATGTTCCTTGTGCTCCTCTTTGGTGCAGTCTTGGGGGCTCGAGCAGAAGCTTTGGGGACAATCTTGGGCTTAGAAGGGGCAGCATAGACTTGATGGCATCCCCCATCAGCTTTTGAGATTTAGGTGCTGGTGCAACATCCTCTTGTTCCTCTTCCTCCTCATCAGACTGAATCAACATAGAGAGCTTGCCTATGACTCTGGCCATAGTTTTCTTGGCCCTATCCTTCCTCTTCTTGCCCTAACCAGCAGTCTCTCCACCAGTTGATTTGGAAGTTTCAAGAGTGGAGGCTCCGGCCTTTGACATGGGCACTCTCTTGCGGGAGCCTTCTTGTTCAAACCAGGCTTTGTAGAGGCCCAAGCGCGCCCTGGTGGGTTGTGCCCACCTCAGGTGCCCCCCAGACCGCCTCTTTGCTCTATAAATATTCCAATATTCCCAAAACCCTAGGGGAGTCAATGAAATGTTGATGCAGCCGCCGCAGAGTCCAGAACTGTCGGATTTCGGGTTCCGACAGACCCTTAAGGTTCGAACACTTGGGTGCGCGCGGAGATCACGTCCTCAACCTCCCCGTCTCACAAAGATCTAAACTACTAAAGGAATCACACAAGAGACACAAGATTTATACTGGTTCGGACCACCAGTGCGGTTTAATACCCTACTCCAGTGTGTGGTGGATGCATTGCCTCTTGGGGCTGATGATGATGGACAATACAAGGAAGAACTGCCTCGCGAGGGTCTGTTCTTGGCTGAGGCGGGGAACTGAGGAGTTCAGTCACCCTTCTCTCTCGCTCTCTCTCTCTGATTTTGATCCCCCTCCCCTAAAAAACGAACCCCTCGAACTGAACCAACCGAACCCACCGAACCAACCGAACCCCTTGCTACGTGGGTGGCCGGTCCCTATTTATAAAGGCCCTGGTCCTCTCCCCAAATATTGAGTGGGAAGGGAGCCAACAATGGCGGGCTAATTTGAAGGGGGACAGCAAGTACTCTTATCCTGACTAAAGGTGGTCTTCACCTGCGAAAGACTCTGCGGTGACGCCATGCTGGGCTCCATGGTTACCTCCATCTCGTAGTCCGCTTGGTCCTGGTCTTGTTGCACCGAAATGGCAACCTTTGCCTGATGCCTCGGTACTCCGCGAATGCGCTTGCCCCCTTTGCACCAAAGAGGAAAGAAGGACGCTGCGCGCGCTGGTGCCCGCCTGGCACCCTCGATCGTCATGGCTTGTGTCACTGGCACCTCGCGAGGCACCCCGCCTTGATATCTCCATCTCCTCGCGAGCCAGCCTGAGGAGGCTGCGCCTGAGGATGCGCCGTGTCGTCCGCCTCGCGAGGCTTGGCCCCTCGCAAGGGTCTTGAGTCTTGTGTTGGTGAAGATGGGCCACGTTGGGCCCCCATTCGAGCCACGCCGCAGGCCGCAGGTAGGCAAGTCTGGGGACCCCCGTTCCCAGAACACCGACAGTAGCCCCTGGGCCCAAGGCGTGCAAGGACTTGGCCGTGCCGAGAGGCGAAAGGGCAAAGGTGAAGTGCAGCGGCCCCTAAGAGTCTGCGGCCCTGGACGCCTCGTGGCGGTTGATGGGATGTGGGCGGCACTGTTCCCCCCACGCCCCCTTATTCTGTGCCCTGTCAGCCGGACTTGTGGTTGCACACAGCCGCTCCCCTTCTTGTTGCCCGAGCGTCTCCTGCTCTTCCTTCCTTCGCACGCCAGCTCCCGCCTCCAATCCAATCTCAAATCTTCCCCCTCCTTCCCATCACCACGACTCCGACGAGGAAAGAGAGAGAGGAGAAATCCGCGCCTCCGTCTTGTGTGCCACCATCGGCGGCCCCCGCCGCCGGCCAATCGTCCATGCTCAACCAAGAGTGCCTGGGCAGGGACAGTTTTGCCCTGGCCACCGTCTTCAATGAGTGCGGGAGGACGACTGCCTGGCCTGCGTCCCACTTCTCCATTGACAGGACAGCAACCGAGGTCCCATGTTTTACCGACGCCTTGTGGGCGGGTCTGGTTCCCCCCTTCTCCGATTTCTTCAATGCCGTGCTTTCCCACTATCAGATCCACTTGATGCATCTAAGTCCTGAGTCCATCACCCTCCTTTCAGTCTTTGCCTTCGTTTGCGAAGCCATGGTGGGCATCCCTCCTTCGGTTGCCTTGCTGCGCCACTTTTTCTCGCTGCGTCTTATCGATCCCTCCCAGCGCTGGGCATGCGCGAGCTTTGTTGCCGAGCCTGAGACTGAGGCATCTGGGATTGACTTCAAACTTCCCTAGCCCGCGGCCGGGTTCCGCGAGCGGTGGTTGTACGTGGACGCAGGGGTGCCCAGCCCCCTGCTATCGGAGCCGACCTCGCCTGCTGCCCCCAATTCGGGTTGGGGCCAGGAGACACTGACGAACCCTCGGCTTGTCTTCGTCTGGACCTGCTTCACGTTCCTGAGGAAGCTCGGCGTGACGGCGCCCAAGCTGGTGAATGAGTTTCTGCTGCGCCGCGTCGCTCCCTTGCAGTTCCACTCTCGCCGAATGTGGGCCTTCCGGGGGCGCGAGGACGACATGAGGCTCCAGGAAGAAGACCTGGCTCCTGCGGCGCTGAAGTCGACACTCTTGACCTTGGCCGGGGACCCCAATCCTGGCAACATCCGGCAGGGAGGGGCCTTGCTGTATCTCTACCAGAGCAGGGCCGACTTCGTGAAGCAGATGCCCGTCTTCGACAAGTGGGGGCTGCGCCCCGCCGGCCTCCAAGGACCTCGCGAGAACCCTGTAGTGGTGACTCCCCTCCCAATTGGCCAAGGCGACTCCTCCTCAAGTGGTGGAGCAGGAAGGCAGGAGGCGCCTGAGGCCGAGGGGGCTCCTGAGGAGGTGGCAGTGCTCGGTGCCGCTCGCAAGGGGACAGATGGCACACGCCAGGCGGGCGCTCCCGACGCGGACCGTTCTGGTGCTTCGTCCTCGCGGCAGGTTGATCCCTGCGCTCTTCTCTTGGGTCGCTTCCGCGTGGACTTTGCGGCCCTCCGGAAGAAGAGGGAGGCCCTTGGTGATGACTTCCCTTGTCGCGTGCTAAAGCGCAGAAAGTACTTCACCACTGACGAGTAAGTCCTCCTTCTCTCTGGCTCCTAATCCCCTTGTTGCTTTCGCTGATCCTTGCTCTGCAAGCCCCTTCCGACTGAGATCACGGAAGTCGCCGAGGTACCACCTCCCTCGGCCTTGCCTCCCCTGCCATCCTCAAGTGCTCCGAGTGGCTCTCCCCTTGTGGTGAGGGCATCTGATGGGGCGGATCATCCTGAGGTGCGCCACGGCCCTTCATTCCCCGCGCTTTTCCTTCGCGGGCCTTCTCAGGGGATAGCCAGTCTGTCGGGTGCCTCCCGTCCGGTCTTGGACTGCGAGCGGTTGAGGCGCCTCCTACGCCCCTCATCTGGAGGCTGGCTGGCCCTTGGTCGGGCTTCTGGTATGGCGCGTCCAGCCGTCGCGAGGGCGCCAGCCCCCAGCCCCCTGCCCGGAGGAGGAACGATGACTCGCAGCCCCCGGCGCTTGCTTGGGGCAGACGATGGCATGGAAGATGTGCTTGAGCACGCTCGGGAGCGCCGCACTCGCCACCAAGGGTTCCTTCGACGAGCGGCCAACGCGGTGGACTTGCTTTGGGAAGAGCTTGCCGCTGAAGATGCTCGCCTGGAGGCTGAGGGCCTGCACCTGGCCGCAGGGAGGCGCGAGCTGGAGGCTGCCGTCACCCTCGCGTGCCGCCAACGTGACCTTGATGACGAAGAGGCGAAGGCGTCGCTGGAGGCCTCTCGAGTGGCCCGCTCCCAGGCCATCGAGGATGCCCGGAGAGCCAACGGGTGGCGAGAGGCAGCGGAGGAGCGGGCTCACGAGCTCCTGGCCCGATGCCACTCGCTGGAGGAGCGAGCGGAGCTGCGCGAGGCAGCCCTTGCGTCGATGGAGGTGGCTTCCGGTGACCCAGTTGAGCTTCAGAAGCGCGAGGAAGCGTTGGCGCTGGAGGCCGATGAACGCAATCGCGAGTACGAGCGGCTGGAGACGAGGGAGCGCCTAGTGGCGCAGGCAGAAGGCGAGGTAGCTGCGCGGGAAGCGCGTGTCTTGGAGGAGGCCTACCGTCGGGTGGTGGCAGCGCGCCAAGGCCTTGAGCGTGAGTTCGAGGGGAAGCTGGGGATGATCCGGGCCGAAGCCGAAGGAAGAACTGCAGCCCTGAGGGCCCAACGGGACGAGGCGACGCGGCTGGCCGACACCTCCCGGGCCGCCCTTGAGGCAGCGCAAAAGGAGCTGGCCGCCTCTCAAGCCGAGGTGCTCTGCCTTCGCCTGTGGATGGAAGAGGCCGAGGCCGTCGAGCGCCGGAACGCCGATGAAATATGCCAGCGGCGACTCCTGGAGCACGCGCATGGCCCCATGCTCATCACGCTCAGGGAGAGGGCTAATGTGGCCTTGGGCAACATCTGCGAGGCGTCCGTCAGCGAACCACACAAGATCAATTATGCCGGTAACTTGCAGTTCTTCACCGCTGTGGTGATGCAGCTGGAGGCACGGTCGGTCAGGGCCGACAGGTTGGTGGAGGAGAGGAGTCGCGCCTTGCTCAAGCGCGCCTTTTCCCATGTCTTCAGCCATCTCCAGAACATGAATCCCCGCTTCGATTTTGATGCGGTCATCGCCGCAGTCTCCCAGGCCGTCCGAGGTGACTTGGCGCGCTGGGTGGAGGATAACGTGGACGCCCTTGTCAGGGCCTTCACTTCGGATGACAGTGACGTGGTCGTGGGTGCTGACGAGGACGGCGCGGCGAGCGGCCCCAACGCCGCCGGCAGTGACGCGGGCGTCGATGGCGGGCTCGGCGACTCCGGCGAAGGCTCGGAGGTGCCTCCGGGGACGCATCGGGGGATTGGTCCGACTGAGTGCGTATCGCTCCTGTCTTTTTCACCCTCCATGAATATAACTCAGGCTTTTGACCTGGTGGCTTGTGAGAGCATTTTGGGAGGGGGAGCCCCTCATGTAAAAACCTGTGTCCATCATATCAGTTGTAATCAAATTGCGCTCGTGCCTGACAATGGGCTGGTTTACCTTTGCCCCATGCTGGCTCAGAGGCGACCTGCTGGAGGGCCTGACGCCTTGGGCGCTTTCTTGTTGGGTCCTCAGGATGTGAGATCGTCGCTGATGAGAAACTTCTTATGCATTGGCTTTCTCCCGAGCGCAATGACTCAGGCACTCGCCCTACTTCACAGGCTCTGGGCCTTTTCCTCGAGCGCGAGAGCTTCATAGGCACTCGCCTTGCTTCACAGGCTCTGGGCCTTTTCCTTAGCGCGAGAGCTTCACAGGCACTCGCCTTTGTTCACAGGCTCTGGGCCTTTTCCTCAGTGCGGGAGCTTCACAGGAACTCGCCTTGCTTCACAGGCTCTGGGCCTTTTCCTTAGCACTGGAGCTTCACAGGCACTCGCCATGCTTCACAGGCTCTGGGCCTTTTTCTTAGCGCGAGAGCTTCACTGGCACTCGCCTTGCTTCACAGGCTCTGGGCCTTTTCCTTAGTGCGAGAGCTTCACAGACACTCGCCTTGCTTCATAGGCTCTGAACCTTTTCCTTAGCGCGGGAGCTTCACAGGCACTCGCCTTGCTTCACAGGCTCTGGGCCTTTTTAAACAGGACAACCTCTGCAGGCACCCGAAAATCCTCCCGAGGGGAGTAACAGCGGCAGTCCGGGTTGCGCACGAGCCAGGCCTGACCCGACTCGCGAAGGGCTCGCGAGGGGAGGCAACTGTGACGGAGCGGTAACCAGAACGCGAGAAACGGCTCGAGCGAGAATAAGCACCCCTTCCCCGAACACACGCAAATCTCAAATTCGAATCCAACTTAAATCCAGCAGGGGAAAGCAACGGCCAAAGGGAAAGGCAACAAAAAGCAGACAAAAAGCCGCGTCCGGCACCTAATCTAGTCTTCGACGTCTTCTCACCAGCGCGGAGCTAAGTGCTGTCCACTGGGCGTGGGAGGGAGCCCCAGGGCCTGAGGCCGCCACCCCTGAGACTCCGGGGCGTGTACAGCCCCACTCATTATTACGTGAGAGTGTCACGGGGCGGCGAGCTTCACAGGCACTAGGCCTTCTTCACAGGTACCGGCCTTGCTTCATATCGCCAGACGAGGGCCCCGCCTTGCGCCACACTCTAGTGCCATCAGCAACGACCGGAACCCAGGACGCCGCCCGATGGGATAGAGCGGTCGCTAGCCGTTCCCCCGACGACCACGGGTCCTCTGCCAGGGGCAGGCCTTGAGGCACCGCCCTAGCAGAGGGCCTACCTCTTGAGAACGCCTTGCTTCGAACGCCGCGGTGGTGATGTCAGATCCCGGCCCCTCCCCTGCAGCCCCCTGCACCCTCCTCCCGAGGGGTGGGAGACTGTAGGAGCGGGGCAGCCGCTCGCCGCGGCGACCTGCACCTCCTGCGATCCATGGTTAGCGTATACCTGCCCCTGAAGAGTTAGCGGCGCCCGGTGATCGCTGCCTCCAGCGTGGCCAGCGGGCTCGTCCCGGAGCCCCTAGAAGGGCTCGGCTTCCATTGCCTCGTCTCCCTAGCCCGGGCCGAGGAGCGAGCCTTGTCCATCCTCGTGAGGGTGTCCTTGGTCCATCATGAGGGGCACGTAATCTTCTGTCGCCGTCACCCCGTATGCCATGCCATGATGCCCCGCATGCCATGCGGCCCCACCTGTCGTGCCTGCTACGGGGTGGCAACGCGGCCGCCCTCCGGGGCCACGGGTTGCGTCGAGTCCCTCTCCATCACGGGCCGGGGGCGGGGGCAGCGCCGCCACCGGTCCGGTGCTGACAGCTTCACTGGTGTCTGAGTAGCCTTGGAGCCCGCGGGCGCGCGCGGAGCCCCCGTGCGGGTCGCTCTGGGCTTGAGATGGGAGCTGGGTGGAGAAGGGATGAGTCCCCGAGGCGGCGAAGCCCACGAGCTCCGCCACTCGCTCCAGCAGCATGTCGCGGCCGCCCTCCAGCAGCCTGCACCGCAGCAGCTCACGGGCCACCGTGAGCGCCGCCCTCGAGTTCGCCCGCTCCCGGCGGCGTGATTGGAGGCCCTTGTTGCCGATCGAGCCTGCCCCGGCGTAAGAGTTGCTGAAGTCTATCCGCGTCGCCCGCGGCCCGCAGCACCCTGTGGACCGTGAGCTACCTGGGGCGCGGGGTCACCCGAGGCGAGCGGTTCCGCACGTTTGGGCCACGTAGCCCATGGGTCGGGGTTGCCCTCTTGGTCGCCGGGCATGGTGATGAAGACACGGTGGGGTACGGAGTGGTGGAAGACGAACTCCGGCGCACCCCTACCTGGCGCGCCAAATGTCGGATTTCGGGTTCCGGCAGACCCTTAAGGTTCGATCACTGGCGTGCGCGCGGAGATCACGTCCTCAACCTCCCCGTCTCACAAAGATCTAAACTACTAAAGGAATCACACAAGAGACACAAGATTTATACTGGTTCGGGCCACCAGTGCGGTGTAATACCCTACTCCAGTGTGTGGTGGATGGATTGCCTCTTGGGGCTGATGATGATGGACAATACAAGGAAGAACTGCCTCGCAAGGGTCTGTTCTTGGCTGAGGCGGGGAACTGAGGAGTTCAGTCGCCCTTTTCTCTCCCTCTCTCTCTCTCTAATTTCGATCCCCCTCCCCCTAAAAAACGAACCCCTCGAACTGAACCAACCGAACCCACCGAACCAACCGAACCCCTTGCTACGTGGGTGGCCGGTCCCTATTTATAGAGGACCTGGTCCTCTCCCCAAATATTGAGCGGGAAGGGAGCCAACATTGGCGGGCTAATTTGAAGGGGGACAGCAAGTACTCTTATCCTGACTAAAGGTGGTCTTTGCCTGCGAAAGACTCTGCGGTGACGCCGTGCTGGGCTCCATGGTGACCTCCGTCTCGTAGTCCACTTGGTCCTGGTCTTGTTGCACCGAAGTGGCAAACTTTGCCTGATGCCTCGGTACTCCGCGGATGCGCTTGCCCCCTTTGCACCAAAGAGGAAAGAAGGACGCTGCGTGCGCTGGTGCCCGCCTGGCACCCTCAATCGTCATGGCTTGCGTCACTGGCACCTCGCGAGGCACCCCACCTTGATATCTCCGTCTCCTCGCGAGCCAGCCTAAGGAGGCTGTTCCTGAGGAGGCGCCGTGTCGTCCGCCTCGCGAGGCTTGGCCCCTCGCGAGGGTCTTGAGTCTTGTGTTGGTGAAGATGGGCCACGTTGGGCCCCCGTTCGAGCCATGCCACAGGCCGCAGGCAGGCAAGTCTGGGGACCCCCGTTCCCAAAACACCGACAAGAACCACCAGATCAAACCTAGACACCATCTTGGATGGGGTTCACACCTCCATTGGTGCCTCTCCGACGATGCGTGAGTAGTTCTTTGTAGACCTTTGGGTCCATAGTTAGTAGCTAGATGGTTTCCTCTCTATCTCTCTCTATCTCTCTCTCTCTCGATTCTCAATACAATGGTCTCTTGGAGATCCATATGATGTAACTCTTTTGTGGTGTGTTTGTTGGGATCTGATGAACTTTGAGTTTATGATCAGATCTATCTCTTTTTATATCCATGAAAGTATTTGAGTTTCTTTGATCTCTTTTATCCATCATTGCTTATAGCCTCGTATTTCTTCTCTAATATTTGGGTTTTGTTTGGCCAACTTGATCTATATATCTTGCAATAGGAAGAGGTGCTTTGTAGTGGGTTCGATCTTACGGTGCTTGAGCCCAATGACAGAAGGGGAACCGACACGTATGTATCGTTGCTACTAAGGATAAAACGATGGGCTCTATCTCTACATAGATAGATCTTGTCTACATTATTTCATCATTCTTATTGCATTACTCCATTTCTCCATGAACTTTATACACTAGATGCATGGTGG
Organism: Triticum monococcum; assembly: GCA_034509565.1. Taxonomy (NCBI): domain Eukaryota; kingdom Viridiplantae; phylum Streptophyta; class Magnoliopsida; order Poales; family Poaceae; genus Triticum; species Triticum monococcum. The sequence goes on along the minus strand of CM067844.1, from coordinate 81,010,340 downwards.
ATAGTGGTCGATGTGTGGAGTAATAGTAGTGGATGCAGGCAGGAGTCGGTCTACTAATCTTGGACATGATGCCTATGTAATGATCATTGCCAGGATATTGTCATGAGTATTTGAAGTTCTATCAATTGCCCAACAGTAATTTTTTCACACACCGTTTGCTATTTTTCTAGAGAGAAGCAACTAGTAAAACCTACACCCCCGGGTCTTTTTCTCATATTATTTTCCTTTGTGGTCTATTTTCCTTTGCGTTTATTTTCAGATCTACTAAACCAAAAACCCAAAACTACCTTGCTACAATATATTCTTATTTATTTTATTTGGCATTCGATATATAAATCTACTACAAATTTACCTCACGTCCGTTTGCCTATCTCGAGGCGCCGTACCCCGAAAGGGATTGACAATCCCTTTAACACGTCGGGTTGCGAGAAGTTGTTATTTGTGTGCAGGTGCTGTTTACGTTGTATTGCTTGTTTCTCCTACTGGTTCGATAACCTTGGTTTCACATCTGAGTGAAATACCTATCGCCGCTGTGCTGCATCATCCCTTCCTCTTTGGGGAAATACCGATGTAGCTTCAAGCGACATCAAAAGGAATTTCTGGCACTGTTGCCGGGGAGAATCAAGTCAAAATAGCCTCCCATCATCACGCCATTTCTGGCGCCATTTCCTAGGAAGATCTTCAACATATACCAGTTTCCTTATCACAAATCTCATCTCCTCGCAATTTACATTATTTGCCATTTGCCTCTCGTTTTACTCTCCCCCACTTCACAAAATTTGCCGTTTTATCCGCCCCTCTTTTTCGTTCGCTGTTTTTCTTGCCAGATCTATCCGTTTTCTTGCTTCCTAGTCTTAATGGCTAATGTGCCTACCCCTCCTTTGTCACCGGATTTTGAAGTACTTTACTTCAAGCAAAGACAAGGAGAAATTTGAAAGATGCCTAGTATAGGCTTATGGAATCTTATCGTGTTTCCAATTTAAAAGGGGACGCTAAGGTCTTGCTTCGTAATTTTTACATAGACAACTCCTAGATTTTGCCGCTAAAGGGAATTTTATTGAGCTTGATGCCAATGCTACCTATGAAATTTTAGAAGGAATTTTGGGGATTCCACCTCAAAAGAAGGGGTTTACTTTCACCCCAGAGGGAGTTCAAATTCTGGACAAACTTGGTGACTACACAAACACATGGTTGAATTACAAAAATATAACAAACTCCTCAAACATCTCAATGGTAGCATCAATCGCATGAATACCTTGATTAATCTTTGCAACAAGCGATTGGATATTTTGGATATAAAGATTGTCTCTTTTCCGGAAAATTTTGGGAAGCGTAAAGAGCTTCCCAAATTTGAGAAAACCCTTACAAAAGTTGCCAAAACTTCAGAAGACAAAACTTAGATCCTTGCTTTATGCCTAGCTAAGGGCGTAAAACTATACGCTTGTTGGGAGGCAACCCAATGAATAAAATTTATTCTTGCTTTTTGCTTCCGGTTTTTGAGTGTTAGCACAATTATTCTACTATTATGACTGTGTTTTTATGTTTTAATTAGTGTTTGTTCCAAGTATCTTCTTGGGTGATAGTTGTTTGATCTTGCTGAAAAAAACAGAAACTTTTGTGCTGACAAAAATAATTCTCATTTTTAACCAGAGAGCGATAAAACACCCATTCCAGTTGCAGTAGATCAATTTACAAATTTCTCAGGTAGTCCTAATTTTTCAGAAGTTTTGGAGTTACATAATTATTCGAAATAGAGAGATTGCTACAGACTATTCTGTTCTGACAGATTCTGTTTTCTTTGTGTTGTCTGCTTGTTTTGATGGCTCTATGGTTTTCTTTGATGAGTTTTTTCGGTAGAAAAGTTGGAATAGAGTAGATGTAATGCAAGAAAAAAAATATGAATTGGTTTGATACAACACTTATAGTAGTGATTTATTATTTTCTTATACTAACGGATCTCACGAAGGTTTTGTTGAGTTTTGTGTGATTGAAGTTTTCAAGTTTTGGGTTATCTTATGATGGATGAAGGAATAAGGAGTAGAAGAGCCTAAGCTTGGGGATGCCCCGGCATCCCAAGCTATTATCCAAAAATGAGCAACCAACTAAGATTGGGGATGGCCCCGGGTGGCATCCCCTCTTTCTTCTAACGACCATCAGTATTTTACTCGAAGCTATATTTTTATTCATCACATACTATGTGTTTTGCTTGGAGCGTCTTGTATATTATGAGTATTTTCTTGTTTTATTTTGTGTTTTAAGTCTTGATCCCTTTCTGAGCACACCTACTTGAGAGAGGCAAAATAATGTCATGACTTGTTAGAATTGCTCTCTTTGCTTCACTTAAATCTTTCATGAGCTATGGACTTGTTCTAGTGCTTAACTTATATCTTTTTGAGAATGGTGTGATTTAGTATTTTTGAAGAAATGCTCTCTTGCTTCACTAAGATTTATTTGGGAGTTAGTAAAATTTTCAAGAAATTCTCTCTTGCTTCACTTAAATTATTTTGAGAGATAGAAATATTATGCTCATGATCTTCACTTATATTTGTTTGAGCTTTTGAAATCAACACATGAAAATTAGTCCCAAAGTGATAGATATCCAAGAAGGATATAATAAAAACTTTCATGAAGATCATTGGACAAAATAAACTTGATTCTTAGTAATAGTTTTGAGATATGATGATGTGATATGTGAGTCATCTTGATGAGTAATTATGCTTTTGTAAAAATATTGGTGTTAAGGTTTGTGATTCCCAATGCAAGCACAAAAGTCAATAGTCATGCAATGAAATTATATCCTACTTGTGGTGCATTATTCGGTGTTAGTCATTCTTAATACTCGCTTATGAGATTATTCATTTCTTCGTTGGTCGCTTCTCAATCTTTTGCTAGCCTTCATTTTGTACTAAGTATGATCTCTACTTGTGCCTCCAAAAACCTTTAAACCAGTCTTGCCACATGACTCCACTATATCTTCCTATATGCGGTATTCTTTTGCCGTTCTAAGAAAATTTGCATGTGCCATCTCTAATTTTCAAAATAAACGTCTCTTTTGTGTGTTCGTTTTGCTCGCGGAGCGGTGAGGGGTGGCTAATATTTTCCATGCTAGATCTGTTATTCTCATGATGAGTGTTTATTCACTTGTCATTGCATGAGAATAAGGCAAAGGTACTAGGGATGCCTAGTCACAAAATGAAAAATGAATTTACTTTATGTTGTCAAATAATAAATTCCTTGGAAAGTGTTGGTATGGAGGGCAACCATCGATACAGCTAGCCATGGAAAGTGAAAGCATGGAAATTATTGGGAACTCTAAGTCGTTTTCGTTAGTGGGGGTGAATACACCTCCCAAAATGTTTTTTCTCTAAGTTTTTAACTTTGAGATCTGGCACCCCTACAAATCCCTACTTCCCTCTGCGAAAGGCCTTTCTTTATGCAATTTTCAGTTTTTGAATTTGAGTCTCCATCTTCTCTTATAAAAGCACCAACTAGGGGGCAATATGATCGTACTTGAGTATTGGGTGTAGCTAATATGCGAGTGTGTTTCATGAATGGATCAATGGTTGAGCATGATGGGCTAGGGATAACTTATTTTAGCGTTGATATTTTGAAAGACATGGTTGCTTGTTGATATGCTTGAGTATTCAAATTATCATGTCAAGACTAGACTATTGCTTTGAACAATATAAAAGTCCAACTGTCCATGCTATAAAGAAAAGAATATGATATGACATGTTAGCTAGGTAGCATTCCACATCAAAAGTTCAGTTTTATCACTTCCCTACTCGAGGACTAGTAGGGGTTAAGCTTGGGGATGCTGATACGTCTCCAACAGATCTGTAATTTTTGATTGTTCCATGCTGTTATATTATCAATCTTGGATGTTTTATAATTATTTTGTAGTCATTTTATATCATTTTTGGGTACTAACATATTGACATAGTGCCAATGCGAGTTGATGTTTTTCCATGTTTTTTACATCATAGAAAATCAATATCAAACGGAGTCCAAATGCCACAAAACTTTATGGAGATTTTTTATGGACCAGAAGGAACATAATGGGCCCTGGCTGCGCCTGGGGGTGCCCCGAGGGGAGCACAACCCACCAGGGCGCGCTAGGAGGCCCATGCGCGCCCTGGTGGGTTGTGCCCACCTCGGGTGCACGGAACCACCTCTTTGCTCTATCAATACCCCAATATTCCCAAAACCCTAGGGGAGTAAACGAAATATTTATCCAGCCACCGCAAAGTCTAGAACCACCAGATCCAATCTAGACACCATCTCGGATGGGGTTCACCACCTCCATTGGTGCCTCTCCGATGATGTGTGAATAGTTCTTTGTAGACCTTCGGGTCCATAGTTAGTAGCCAGATGGCTTCCTCTCTCTCTCTCTCTCTCTCTCTCTCTCTCTTGATTCTCAATACAATGGTTTCTTGGAGATCCATATGATGTAACTCTTTTGCGGTGTGTTTGTTGGGATCTGATGAACTTTGAGTTTATGATCAGATCTATCTCTTTTTACATCCATGAAAGTATTTGAGTTTCTTTGATCTCTTTTATGCATGATTGCTTATAGCCTCATATTTCTTCTTCGATATTTGGGTTTTGTTTGGCCAACTTGATCTATTTATCTTGCAATGGGAAGAGGTGCTTTGTAGTGGGTTCGATCTTACGGTTCTTGATCCCAATGACAGAAGGGGAACCGACACATATGTATTGTTGCAACTAAGGAAAGAACGATGGGGTCTAGCTATTCATAGATAGATCTTGTCTACATCATGTCATCATTCTTATTGCATTACTCCGTTTCTCCATGAACTTAATAAATTAGATGCATGCTGGATAGCGATCGATGTGTGGAGTAATAGTAGTAGATGCAGGCAGGCGTCGGTATACTAATCTTGGACGTGGTGCCTATGTAATGATCATTGTGTAGATATCATCATGAGTATTTGAAGTTCTATCAATTGCTCAATAGTAATTTTTTCACCCACCATTTTCTATTTTTCTCGAGAGAAGCTACTAGTGAAACCTACGCCCCCCGGGTCTCTTTCTCATATTATTTGCCTTTGCGATCTATTTTCCTTTGTGTTTATTTTCAGATCTACTAAACCCGAAAATACCTTGCTGCAATTTATTCATATTTATTTTATTTGGCGTTCTATTTTTCAATCTAGCACTAATTACCTCACGTCTATTTGCCTATCTTGAGGCGCCGAACGCCGGAAGGGATTGACAACCCCTTTAACACGTCCACTTGTGAGAAGTTGTTATTTGTGTGCAGGTACTGTTTATGTTGTGCTTCTTGGTTCTCCTACTGGTGCGATAAACTTGGTTTCACATCTTAGGGAAATACCTACCGCCCCTGTGATGCACCATCCCTTCCTCTTTGGGGAAATACCGACGTGGCTTCAAGCGACATCACGCCTCCTCCCGAAGATCAATCCTAGAGAGACGCATAGCACTATGCATTTTCGAGCTTTTTGGTAACTTGTTGCCAAAAGGGGAGAAAGTGTATAGATCATATGCTTCGAGAAAGAGAGATTTGCTTCTTTTTGCTACTTACTTGTGTGCTTACTTGGATGATACTCTATGTTTATGTGTGTGAGATACTTGTATGGTCATGTGTTTGAGCATATCATTTAAATGCTTGTGCTTAAATGATGACATTATTTATCTCTCATATATGATCATTCACTTTGCCTTGGTGATGAGTGCATACTTTATATTCTATCATTTTGAGTGCTCCACCAAGATGTATATGACATGGAAGAGTAACTCATGATCCTAATCGATTGTGCATTTGCATTCAAAACAATTTTTTAATAATGCAAAAATTTAGGGGGAGCTCTTGCCTATCACATACTTCTCAAAGCGTCGATATATTTCACTCTTATTATCCTTTGTCGAAGCTTTGATCTATATGTTGTCATCAATTACCAAAAAGGGGGAGATTGAAAGTGCAAGTAATCCCTGGGTGGTTTTCATAATTCTTAACAACATATAGCTCATTGAACTAATATTCTTTCAAGATGATCACTTCAGAAAGTTCAATGTTGGGCATGGCATGGACTAGAGATGTAGACCCCTAAAAATGCTAAGGACACATATTGGCTCAAGCTCAAGACTCTACCTTTTCATTTTAGTGATCCAAGATCACATTGAGTCCATAGGAAAAGCCAATACTATTAAAAGGGGATGAGGTGTTGCTTGATGGCTTGCTTGCTCAAAATGCTTAGTGATATGCTCCAAAAGCCCTCAACCACTTTCTCATATCCACATATGTCCCAAACCAAAAGTCAAACTCGGCCCCACCGATTTGATCTATCCAACGCCACCGAGTTCATTTGACATAGCCATAGCCAAAAACCCTAATCAGTTCGCTCTCACTGATAGGGATCTTGGTCTCACCGAGATGGGCTTGCAAACTCTCTATTTCCCTTCGTAAAGTTTCGGTCTAACCGAGATGAGCGATCGGTCCCACCGAGTTCGCAATGCAAACTCTCTATTTCCTTATCGTAATGTATCGGTCTCACCGAAATGAGCGATCGGTCCCGCCGAGTTTGCCTGACCAACTATCTGTTTGCCTATTACAGAAATCGGTATCACCGAGTTCCTGTGATCGGTCTCACCGAGATTACGTTATGCCCTAACCTAATGAAATTGGTCCCACCAAGTTGACATGTCGGCCCACCGAAAATCCTAATGTTCACATTTTGAACTAAATCGGTCTGACCGAGTGTAACTATTCGGTCCCACCAAGTTTGGTAAATTGTGTGTAACGGTTAGATTTTGTGTGGAGGCTATATATACCCCTCCATCCATCCTCCGTTGGTGGAGAGATCTATCATAACATGCCTACACTTCCACCATTCATTTTCTTAGAGAGAACCACCTACTCATGTGTTGAGACCAAGATATTCCAATCCAACCACACGAATCTTGATCTCTAGCCTTCCCCAAGTTTCTTTCCACTCAAATCATCTTTCCACTAAATCCAAATCTGTGAGAGAGAGTTGAGTGTTGGGGAGACTATCATTTGAAGCACAAGATCAAGGAGTTCATCATCAACACACCATCTATTACCTGTTGGAGAGTGCCGCCTCCTAGATTGGTTAGGTGTCACTTGGGAGCCTCCGTCAAGATTGTGGAGTTGAACCAGGGAGTTTGTAAGGGCAGGGAGATCGCTTACTTCGTGAAGATCTACCCAAGTGAGGCAAGTCCTTCATGGGCGATGGCCATGGTGGGATAGACAAGGTTGCTTCTTCATGGAACCTTCGTGGGTGGAGCCCTCTGTGGACTCATGCAACCATTACTCTTCGCGGGTTGAAGTGTCCATCAACGTGGATGTACGATAGCACCACCTATCGGAACCATGCCAAAAATCTCCATGTCTACATTCCGTTTTCTCCCTCCAAAGTCCTCCTCTTTACCTTCATATGCAATGATTTACATTTCGTTGCTATACTCTTAGATTTGCATGTGTAGGTTGATTTCTTGACTTGCTATAATAAGTTGCTAAAATCCGCCAAGACTTCGAATTGGGAAAAGTCTAAATTTTTATTTGGTCAAGTAGTCTAATCACCCCCCCTCTAGACATACACTTGATCCTACATATATGTTCTCCCTTTGGTACTTGGCTTCCATGGTGATGATGGCCCACTCCGGTTTCCTCCTCCTTAGCCTCTAGTGATGATGGCCCCCTCCAGCAGGGTGCCGGAGAGGGCCTAGATTGATTTTTCATGGGTACAGAGGCTTTCGGTGGTGGAACTTCTCATCTAGGGTTCTTTCCAGGTGTTTTGGCATTTATAAGAATTTTTGGCGTCGGTCTCACGTCAAGGGGGTGCCCGAGGGGCCCACAAGCCTCCTCCACGCGTCATGGGGGGTGGGCGCGCTCCAAATCTTGTGGCTTCCTCGTGAGGATTCTGATCCTTCCTTGATGCTTCGGTGGTCTCTTTTGGTCCTCAAAATATCACCGTAAATTTTCACCCCATTCTGAGAACTTTTATTTCTCCACAAAAAACGACACCACGGTAGTTCTGTTGAAAACAACGTCACTCCGGGTTAGTTCTAATCAAATCATACCAAAACCATATAAAATCGTTGTAAACATGGCATGAATACTTCATAAATTATAGATATGTTGGAGACGTATCGTATGCCTATAGGAAACAAAGATATTGTTCATCTTCCTTATGCTTGCGTTCGAGACACCTAGCGGATCCTTTGTCGATTTCTTCTACATGTCTGCTGATGGCACCCACGATGGGATCCTTCTTGCTTAGCGCAGCTACATTCTCTCCCTATCTAACCACAATCGTTGGAGAATACCATGTCTTGGCCACAGTCCCCACCACTACAGGCAATAATCCTTGCTAGATCTCCGACGTCTACATCTCTCAGAGCGACCGTAACAAATGGATTTTCTAACAGAGCTCCATGGCCTCTGTGGCAAGATTGTTCGGCTATGGCTTCTTGATGGTGAATTTAACATTATCACTTCCCGCGCTAATAAAAACAACATGCGTCTTAATCACCGTTCTATGAATCGCTTCCAAAGATTCATCTCCAATTTACCCTTCGCGACATCTACCTACAAGGCAGGAGGTACACTTGGTCCAATGAGCAGGACAACCTCACCCTAGTGAGAAACAACCGTGTTCTCTGCACTCCTTCTTGGGTGACGACAAATCCCGGAGCTTGCGCCCGAGCTAGTCTCGCTCGTCCCGTGGTTATCTCTTTTTACATCCATGAAAGTATTTGAGTTTCTTTGATCTCTTTTATGCATGATTGCTTATAGCCTCCTAATTCTTCTTCGATATTCGGGTTTTGTTTGGCCAACTTGATCTATTTATCTTGCAATGGGAAGAGGTGCTTTGTAGTGGGTTCGATCTTACGGTGCTTGATCCCAATGACAGAAGGGGAACCGATACATATGTATCGTTGCTACTAAGGATAAAATGATGGGGTCTAGCTCTTCATAGATAGATCTTGTCTACATCATGTCATCGTTCTTATTGCATTACTCCGTTTCTCCATGAACTTAATACATTAGATGCATGCTGGATAGTGATCGATGTGTGGAGTAATAGTAGTAGATGCAGGCAGGCGTCGGTCTACTAATCTTGGACGTGGTTCCTATGTAATGATCATTGTGTAGATATCATCATGAGTATTTGAAGTTCTATCAATTGCTCAACAGTAATTTTTTCACCCACCATTTTCTATTTTTCTCGAGAGAAGCTACTAGTGAAACCTACGCCCCCCGGGTCTCTTTCTCATATTATTTTCCTTTGTGATCTATTTTCCTTTGTGTTTATTTTCAGATCTACTAAACCCGAAAATACCTTGCTGCAATTTATTCTTATTTATTTTATTTGGCATTCTATTTTTCAATCTAGTACTAATTTACCTCATGTCTGTTTGCCTATCTTGAGGTGCCGAACCCCGGAAGGGATTGACAACCCCTTTAACACGTCCAGTTGTGAGAAGTTGTTATTTGTGTGCAGGTATTGTTTATGTTGTGCTGCTTGGTTCTCCTACTGGTTCGATAAACTTGGTTTCACATCTTAGGGAAATACCTACCGCCCCTGTGATGCACCATCCCTTCCTCTTTGGGGAAATACTGACGTGGCTTCAAGCGACATCACGCCTCCTCCCGAAGATCAATCCTAGAGAGACGCATAGCACTATGCATTTTCGAGCTTTTTGGTAACTTGTTGCCAAAAGGGGAGAAAGTGTATAGATCATAGGCTTCGAGAAAGAGAGATTTGCTTCTTTTTGCTACTTACTTGTGTGCTTACTTGGATGATATCTATGTTTATGTGTGTGAGATACTTGTATGGTCATGTGTTTGAGCATATCATTTAAATGCTTGTGCTTAAATGATGACATTATTTATCTCTCATATATCATCATTCACTTTGCCTTGGTGATGAGTGCATATTTTATATTCTATCATTTTGAGCGCTCCGCCAAGATGTATATGACATGGAAGAGTAACTCATGATCCTAATCGATTGTGCATTTGCATTCAAAACAATTTTTTAATAATGCACAAATTTAGGGGGAGCTCTTGCCTATCACATACTTCTCAAAGCGTCGATATATTTCACTCTTATTATCCTTTGTCGAAGCTTTGATCTATATGTTGTCATCAATTACCAAAATGGGGGAGATTGAAAGTGCAACTAATCCGTGGGTGGTTTTCATAATTCTTAACAACATATAGCTCATTGAACTAATATTCTTTCAAGATGATCACTTCAGAAAGTTCAATGTTGGGCATGGCATGGACTAGAGATGTAGACCCCTAAAAATGCTAAGGACACATATTGGCTCAAGCTCAAGACTCTACCTTTTCATTTTAGTGATCCAATATCACATTGAGTCCATAGGAAAAGCCAATACTATTAAAAGGGGATGAGGTGTTGCTTGATGGCTTGCTTGCTCAAAATGCTTAGTGATATGCTCCAAAAGCCCTCAACCACTTTCTCATATCCACATATGTCCCAAACCAAAAGTCAAACTCGGCCCCACCGATTTGATCTATCCAGCGCCACCGAGTTCATTTGACATAGCCATAGCCAAAAACCCTAATCAGTTCGCTCTCACCGATAGGGATCTTGGTCTCACCGAGATGGGCTTGCAAACTCTCTATTTCCCTTCGTAACGTTTCGGTCTAACCGAGATGAGCGATCGGTCCCACCGAGTTCGCAATGCAAACTCTCTATTTCCTTATCGTAACGTTTCGGTCTCACCGAAATGAGCGATCGGTCCCGCTGAGTTTGCCTGACCAACTATCTGTTTGCCTATTACAGAAATCGGTCTCACCGAGTTCCTGTGATCGGTCTCACCGAGATTACGTTATGCCCTAACCCTAATGAAATTGGTCCCACCAAGTTGACATGTCTGTCCCACCGAAAATCCTAATGTTCACATTTTGAACTAAATCGGTCTGACCGAGTGTAACTATTCGGTCCCACCGAGTTTGGTAAATTGTGTGTAACGGTTAGATTTTGTGTGGAGGCTATATATACCCCTCCATCCATCCTCCGTTGGTGGAGAGATCTATCATAACATGCCTACACTTCCACCATTCATTTTCTTAGAGAGAACCACCTACTCATGTGTTGAGACCAAGATATTCCAATCCAACCACACGAATCTTGATCTCTAGCCTTCCCCAAGTTTCTTTCCACTCAAATCATCTTTCCACTAAATCCAAATCTGTGAGAGAGAGTTGAGTGTTGGGGAGACTATCATTTGAAGCACAAGATCAAGGAGTTCATCATCAACACACCATCTATTACCTTTTGGAGAGTGCCGCCTCCTAGATTGGTTAGGTGTCACTTGGGAGCCTCCGTCAAGATTGTGGAGTTGAACCAGGGAGTTTGTAAGGGCAGGGAGATCGCTTACTTCGTGAAGATCTACCCAAGTGAGGCAAGTCCTTCGTGGGCGATGGCCATGGTGGGATAGACAAGGTTGCTTCTTCATGGAACCTTCGTGGGTGGAGCCCTCTATGGACTCATGCAACCATTACTCTTCGCGGGTTGAAGTCTCCATCAACGTGGATGTACAATAGCACCACCTATCGGAACCACGCCAAAAATCTCCATGTCTACATTGCGTTTGCTCCCTCCAAACTCCTCCTCTTTACCTTCATATGCAATGATTTACATTTCGTTGCTATACTCTTAGATTTGCATGTGTAGGTTGATTTCTTGACTTGCTATAATAAGTTGCTAAAATCCGCCAAGACTTCAAATTGGGAAAAGTCTAAATTTTTATTTGGTAAAGTAGTCTAATCACCCCCCCTCTAGACATACACTCGATCCTACAGATTGGTTCTCCCTTTGGTACTTGGCTTCCATGGTGATGATGGCCCACTCCGGTTTCCTCCTCCTTAGCCTCTAGTGATGATGGCCCCCTCCAGCAGGGTGCCGGAGAGGGCCTAGATTGATTTTTCATGGGTACAGAGGCTTGCGGTGGTTGAACTTCTCATCTAGGGTTCTTTCCAGGTGTTTTGGCATTTATAAGAATTTTTGGCGTCGGTCTCACGTCAAGGGGGTGCCCGAGGGGCCCACAAGCCTCCTCCACGCGTCATGGGGGGTGGGCGCGCTCCAAATCTTGTGGCTTCCTCGTGAGGATTCTGATCCTTCCTTGATGCTTCGGTGGTCTCTTTTGGTCCTCAAAATATCACCGTAAATTTTCACCCCATTCTGAGAACTTTTATTTCTCCACAAAAAACGACACCACGGTAGTTCTGTTGAAAACAACGTCACTCCGGGTTAGTTCTAATCAAATCATACCAAAACCATATAAAATCGTTGTAAACATGGCATGAATACTTCATAAATTATAGATATGTTGGAGACGTATCGTATGCCTATAGGAAACAAAGATATTGTTCATCTTCCTTATGCTTGCGTTCGAGACACCTAGCGGATCCTTTGTCGATTTCTTCTACATGTCTGCTGATGGCACCCACGATGGGATCCTTCTTGCTTAGCGCAGCTACATTCTCTCCCTATCTAACCACAATCGTTGGAGAATACCATGTCTTGGCCACAGTCCCCACCACTACAGGCAATAATCCTTGCTAGATCTCCGACGTCTACATCTCTCAGAGCGACCGTAACAAATGGATTTTCTAACAGAGCTCCATGGCCTCTGTGGCAAGATTGTTCGGCTATGGCTTCTTGATGGTGAATTTAACATTATCACTTCCCGCGCTAATAAAAACAACATGCGTCTTAATCACCGTTCTATGAATCGCTTCCAAAGATTCATCTCCAATTTACCCTTCGCGACATCTACCTACAAGGCAGGAGGTACACTTGGTCCAATGAGCAGGACAACCTCACCCTAGTGAGAAACAACCGTGTTCTCTGCACTCCTTCTTGGGTGACGACAAATCCCAACCACCTCCTTTGATTCTTAGCCTCCGCCGCTTCTGACCACTGCCCTTGGTCATGGATTGCTCACCGCGACTTCATGGATTTGAGTGTCTCTGGATCTAGTTAGAGCGCTTCCAATAGGTGCTCGCTAATGTGTGGAATCCGGAGACCCTGGATCCGGACCCATTCCAACGTATTTATGCTCGAATCAAGGCCACGACCTGCCTCCTACAAAGCTGGAGCTCGCGCTGCACCAGAGACATCTCGACCCAGTTTCTGACCTCGCGCGAGCTTATCTATGCCTCGACATCTCCATGGACCACAATGATAACTCCCCGACTGAGACTTGGCTACTTTGGGAGCTCCATTGCAGGGGAGCATGCCCATTTCTGTTGGCTAAAATAAGGAGATACAAACTCCGCTTTCTTCATAATACATGTTGCTCACCGTAACCAAACAAAATCACATTCTTGGTTTACATGTCAAAGGCGTGCCAGTCACTAATGAGCCGGCTATGGCTCAGGTGGCATTTGAGCATTTTTCCTCTATCTTGGGATCCACCCCACCCAGGGATTACACCATGTACTTGGAATCCATTGACCCGCGGAACTTTCACCTCTCAGCTCTTGAGATTCCTTTCTCCAAAGCGGAAATCTAGGACGTGATGAATAAACTTCCCACAAGCAAGGGGCCCATCCCAGACAGATTCACCACTGAATTCGTGCGCTTTTGCTGGACTATCATCAGGCCCGACGTGTGTGAGGACATTGACTAACATTTCTCCATGAACGGCCTCAGGTTTGGCAACCTGAACGAGGCCTTGCTTACATTACTTCCCAAGAGGCCTACCACAACTTCTCTTATGAACTTTCATCCAATCAGTCTCATCTTCTTCTGGCAAAGCTTTTTGCCAAGGTTCTATGGCTCCGGCTCGCGCTGCATATGGTTGAAAATCTATCCGTCAACCAAAGTGCCTTCATCGCTAGGAGATGCATGCATGAAAATTTCCTTCTAGTCTAACAAACCATGAGGACACTGCATAACCTCAAAGCACCAAGAGGTCTTCTAAAGCTAGATATTGCGAAGGCACTCGACATCGTGTCATGGCCTTTTTTGCTTCAACCGCTCCAGCACCTCGGCTTTGGCAGACGATGGTGTGAGGGGATCTCGATCGCAATCCCCACGGCATCAACCCGCGTGTTGGTATGCCCATCATGCATGCGTGCGGCCTCCGCCAAGGCGACCCTCTCTCTCCAATGATTTTCTCCATAGTGATCGACACCCTGAACTCGCTCTTCCACCATGTCGTCCAGGCTGGACTACTACGAGGACTCACTACGCGCCATGACACATCGGGTATCTCACTATTTGCCAATGACATTGTCATCTTCTGCCACCCCGAGCCACACTAGCCGACATCCATCAGGGACCTCCTTACGATGGTCAACGACGCCATCAGTCGTTGCACTAACTTGCTTAAGTGCTCTGCCACACCATTCTAATGTTCTCCTAGCAAGGTTAGTGCCATTGCTGCCACACTAACCTGCCCATTGGTGCCCTTCCCTATTCGCTTCCTTGGGCTTCCTCTCTCTATTAGAAAAACCTCAGCATCTTCGCTCATGCTGCTTGTTGACAAACTGCTCAAGAAGCTAGCCACCTGGAAGGTGTCATTGCTCTCCCGTGCTGAGAGGCTTGCCCCGGTACATCACGTCATCTCCGCCATGCATGTGCATATCTTGCTCACCATGACCTATGGGCCCATGGAGCCACTTACACTTTCTCAATGATGATGAGGCCCACAAGTTCTTCCATGCCTCGACTACTTGGGCCCTTGGTTATGGTAAAACTTGTCGCTTTTTGCATAATCATCAGTTCAACAACTAGTCTCTCCCGGAGCTTGCACCCGAGCTAGTCTCGCTCGTCCCGTGGCAACTTCGGTGGCGCCGCCTGGTGCATGATGGCCTCTTCGACCAGGCATGGATTCACAAAATTCATGCCACCCTTGTCCCGATGGCCACGACCAAATACATCAACCTCTGGTGCCTTGTTCGGAGGGTCAAGTTGTCCACCGAGCCTGACATGATTTCCTAGAAGTGGACAGCCAACTGTCTTTACTCGACCAACTCTTGCTACAGGGCCCTGTTCCACAGCTCTACCCCTTCACCATTCTTCCAGCTTATATGAAAATATCGGGCTCCCACAAATGCAAATATCTTCCTTTGGCTGGTCTCACGCAATCATTGTTGGACTGCAGAGTGTCGTGCCAGACACAATTTGCCTCATGAGCCCGTCTGCAACCTTGGGTGCCAGGTACTCAAGGACCATCACCTGTTTATGGGATGCATTTTCTATCGCATGCTTGGCACGACACCATGGCTTGGTGCCGCCTAACTCCCCCCACCCCACCCGAACGATCACTCCAACTTCTTCATCTAGTGGTCTGAGACTACGACTGCTACTCTAGCAAGGTTGCGTAAGGGCATGAACTCCTTGATCAGCCGCGTCGCGTGTGTCGGAGTCCTGGGAATGGGGGTACCCAGACTTGCCTGCCTGCGGCCCAGGGCATGGCTCCACCAACGGCCTGGTACGACCCATCTTCATCAGCAACGACTCAAGACCCTCGCGAGGGGCCAAGCCTCGCAAGGTGGATGACACCGAGACCTCCCCAGAGTTGGCCTCGCTAGGCTGGCTCCTGAGGAGCGGAGATATCTATTGAAGGGACACCTCGCGAGGTCCACGTGACGTGAGCCAGGATGACCAAGGTCAGGCGGGCACCAGCGGGAGTAGTGTGCCAGTTTCCTCTTTGGTGCCAAGGAAGCAGGCGCAGGCGAGGAGTCCCGAGGCATCAGGCAAATGTTTCCATATCGGTGCAACAAGAGCAAGACCAGCTGGATGGCAGGACGGCGGTCACCACAGAGCCCACGACGGCATCACCACTACAGCGTTTGGTAGGCGAAGACCACTTTTTGTCGAGATAACTTGTACTAGTTGTCTCCCTTCGAAATTGGCCGTAGTGGGATCCCTTCCTGCCTAGACATTTGGGAAGAGGACCAAGGCCTCTATAAATAGTGCTAGCCACCACCATAGTAAGGGACGGATCATTTAGACCATCCTCAAATGCACCAGCTCATCGAGCTCAAGAACACCTCTCCTCAGGAGGCTGTTCATCCATTGTACTAGTTCATCCTTATCCCACGAGGCAATCCACCACACCACACTGGAGTAGGGTATTACACCACAACGGTGGCTCGAACCAGTATAAACTCTCGTGTCACTTGTTCCTTCGGTTCGGCGAGCTAGGCCTTGAGATCGTTGCGAGAGTGAGCCAGGGAGATATCTTCATGCGCACCCCAGTGTTCGAACCTCAAGGGTTTATTGGAACCCGCAATCCGACAGCGTGTTCTATCTACGTAGATCACATAGAACCGTATCGTACATACGCAGATCACATAGAACTGTATCGTACATACATATATCACATAGAATTGTATCGTACATACATAGATCACATAGAACCGTATCTTACATACATAGATTGGGAGATGTTCCATGTCTATGTTTATCTACAATACACCAATTTCAATATCATACAAGAGTAGTTTTCATGTGGCACTAGGGCATCTCCAACACCGACCCTCAAACCACCCACAACCATCTCGATCTCACGGTCCAGAGGTATTGTGCCATCCATCTTGGTCCTATATTAGTTCGGTCGATGGTCCGGTCGCACTTTTTCCCGCAAACCGGTGAAAGCGCAACTAATCCCCAGGTGGCTTTGGCAATTCATAACAACATCTAGCTCATTGAACTAATATCCACTCAAGATCAATATTTCAGGAAGTTCAATGAATGGCATGGCATGTACTAGAAATGTGGACCCCTCAAAATGCTAAGGACACATATTGGCACTAGCTCAAAGAATCTTCACTTCTATTATAGTGATCCAGGATCATATTGAGTCCATAGGAAAGCCAATACTATTAAAAGGGGAGGAGGTGTTGCTTAATGTCTTGCTTGCTCAAATGCTTAGTGATATTGCTCCAAATACCCTAAACTACTTTCTCCATCCAAATATGTCAAAAATTCTAAACACCAACTCGGCCCCGCCAATTCTTTCTATTCGGTGCCACCGAGTCCATATATATGACATAGCCATTACCACAAACCCTAGCAATTCGGTCTCACCGATAATGGTGTCGGTCTCACCGATATAGCCTTGCCGACGCTCTGTGACTTGTTGCATTTATTTTAGTCTCACCAAGTTATGCAATTGGTCTCACTGTGTTGGCTTGACATTCTCTCTGTTGCCTTATTGCTTCACTTCGGTCTCACTGATTTGATGCAATCTGTGCCACTGATTTGATGTTTGCCCTAAGCCCTAGCACATCAGTCCCATCGGGTTGTTCCAGTCAGTCCCATCAAGATTCCTAATGTTCACACTTTGAACTAATCAGTCTCACCGAGTTCATCTATTCGGTTTGACCGAGTTGGGTCAAATGTGTGTAACGGTTGGATTTTGTGTGGAGGCTATATATATACCCCTCCACCTCCTTCTCCATTAGTGAGAGAGCCATCAGAACGTGCCTACACTTCCAGCATACATTCTCTAAGAGAGAACCACCTACTCATGTGTTGAGATCAAGCTATTCCAGTCCTACCACAAAATTCTTGATTTCTAGCCTTCCCCAAGTTGCTTTCCACTTAAATCATCTTTCCACCATATCCAAATCTGCGAGAGAGAGTTGAGTGTTGGGGAGACTGATACGTCTCCAACGTATCTATAATTTTTTATTGTTCCATGCTATTATATTATCTGTTTTGGATGTTTCATACGCATTAATATGCTATTTTATATTATTTTTGGGACTAACTTATTAACCTAGAGCCGAGTGTCAGTTTCTATTTTTCCTTGTTTTTGAGCTTCGCAGAAAAGGAATACTAAATGGAGGCCAAACGGAATAAAACTCCACGATGATTTTTCTTGGACTAGAAGACACCCAGGGGACTTGGAGTGCAAGTCAGAAGAGCCACGAGGCGGCGACAAGGGTGGAGGGCGCGCCCCTACCTTGTGGGCCCCTTGGTGACTCCCTGACCTAGATCTTCCTCCTATATATTCACATATATTCCAAAACCCTCAGAAGCATCCACAGAACACTTTTCCACCGTCGCAACCTTCTGTTCCCATGAGATCCCATCTTGGGGCCTTTTCCGGCATTATGCCGGAGGGGGATTCGATCACGGAGGGCACCTACATCAACTCTATTGCCCTTCCGATGAAGCGTGAGTAGTTTACCATAGACCTACGGGTCCATAGCTAGTAGCTAGATGGCTTCTCTCTCTTTGATTCTCAATACCATGTTCTCGCCGATGTTCTTGGAGATCTATCTGATGTAATCTTCTTTTGCGGTGTGTTTGTCGAGATCCGATGAATTGTGGATTTATGATCAGCTTATCTATGATTATTATTTGAATCTTCTCTGAATTCTTATATGCATGATTTGATATCTTTGTATTTCTCTTCAAATTATCAGTTTGGTTTGGCCAACTAGATTGGTTTTTCTTGCAATGGGAGAGGTGCTTAGCTCTAGGTTCAATCTTGCGTAATTTCACCCAGTGACAAAGTAGGGGCAGCGAGACACGTATTGAATTGTTGCCACCGAGGATGAAAAGATGGGGTTTTCATCATATTGCTTGAGTTTATTCCTCTACATCATGTCATCTACTTAAGGTGATACTCCGTTCTTTAAGAACTTAATACTCTAGATGCATGCTGGATAGCGGTCGATGGGTGGAGTAATAGTAGTAGATGCAGGTAAGAGTCGGTCTACTTGACCCAGACGTGATGCCTTTATTGCATAATCATTGCCTTGGATATCGTCATAACATTGCACTTTTCTATCAGTTGCTCGACAGTAATTTTTTCACCCACCGTATTATTTTCCTTCATGAGAGAAGCCTCTAGTGAAACCTATGGCCCCCAAGTCTATTGTCCTTCATATTAGTTTCCGATCTACTATTTTGCAATCTTTTATTTTCAGATCTATAAACCAAAAAACTCAAAAAAAATATCTTTTGTTTAGTTTTATCTATCTCTATCAAATCTCACCTTTACAAGTGACCGTGAAGGGATTGACAACCCCTTTATCGCGTTGGGTGCAAGTGTTTGATTGTTTGTGCACGTGCATCTATTGGGGACTTGCGCGTTGATACGTCCATTTTGCATCATGATTTTATACTAATATTTATTGCATTATGGACTGTTATTACACATTATATCACAATACTTATGCCTTTTCTCTCTTATTTTATAAGGTTTACATGAAGAGGGAGAATGCCAGCAGTTGGAATTCTGGACTGGAAAAGGAGAAAATATTAGAGACCTATTCTGCACAACTCCAAAAGTCACGAAACTTCACGGAGAATATTTTTGGAATATATAAAAAATATTGGGCGAAGAAAATACAGGAGGGGGGCCAGCAGCGAGCCACAAGGGTGGAGGGCGCACCCTACCCCCCTAGGCGCACCCCCCGAACTTGTGGGCCCCCTGGCAGGCCTCCGACGCCCATCTTCTGCTATATGGTGTGTTTTGACCTGGAAAAAATTAGAAGGGAGCTTTCGGGATGAAGCGCCGTATTCTCGAGGCAGAACCTGGGCAGAACCAATCTAGGGCTCCGGCAGAGCTGTTCTGCCGGGGAAACTTCCCTCGGGAGGGGAAATCATCGGCATCATCATCACCAACGATCCTCTCATAGAGAGGGGTAAATCTAAATCAACATCTTCACTAGCACCATCTTCTCTCTGTGACACCCCAAGACCGACGCTCTAGAAGACTTGCGTAGCCATTCCGAGATATATTGCCATGCAACTTCCATCATCATCATATACATGACTTGAGCATTTATTGTCATATTGCTTTGCATGATCGTAAGATAGCTAGCATGATGTTTTCATGGCTTTTCCGTTTTTGATGTCATTTCTATGCTAGATCATTGCACATCCTGGTACACTACCAGGCATTCATATAGAGTCATATTTTGTTCTAGATATCGAGTTGTAATATTGAGTTAGAACTAAATAAAAGTATGATGATCATCATTATTAGAACATTGTCCCATGATAAAAATTAAAGTGGCCAAAGAAGCCCCCCCCCCCCCCAAAGATAGAGGCCAAAGAAGCCTACAAAAAAAGAAGAAAAAAAAGAGAGAAGCGGCAATGTTACTACCCCTTTACCACACTTGTGCTTCAAAGTAGCACCATGTTCTTCATAAAGAGAGTCTCTTGAGTTATCACTTTCATATACTAGTGGGAATTTTCATTATAGAACTTGGCTTGTATATTCCATCGATTGGCTTCCTCAAATGCCCTAGGTCATCATGATCAAGCAAGTTGGATGCACACACAATTAGTTTTAGTTTGAGCTTTCATACACTTATAGCTCCTAGTGCATCCATTGCATGGAAATCCCTACTCCTTGCATTGACATAAATTGATGGGCATCTCTATAGCCCATTGATTAGCCTCGTCGATGTGAGACTTTCTCCTTTTTTGTCGTCTCCAGACAACCTCCACCATCAGATTCTATTCCACCTATAGTGCTATGTCCATGGCTGATGCTCATGTATTGCGTGAAAGTTGAAAAGGTTTGAGAACATCAAATGTATGAAACAATTGCTTGTCTTGTCATCAGGGTTGTGAATGATTTGCATACTTTGTGTGGTGAAGATGGAGCATAGCTAGACTATATGATTTTGTAGGGATAACTTTCTTTGGCCATGTTATTTTGAAAAGACGTGATTGCTTTATTGGTATGCTTCAAGTATTATTGTCTTAATGTCAAATGATAGAGAATTTCTTTGAATCACTCGCGTCCTAATATTCATGCCATGATTAGATTACATGATCAAGATTATGCTAGGTAGCATTCCACATCAAAAATTATCTTTTTTATCAATTACCTACTCGAGGACGAGCAGGAATTAAGCTTGGGGATGTTGATACGTATCTGTCGTATCTACAATTTTTTATTGTTCCATGCCAATATTCTCCAACTTTCATATACTTTTGGCAATTTTTATACTATTTTTGGGACTAACATATTGATCCAGTGCCCAGTGCCAGTTCTTGTTTGTTGCATGTTTTTTGTTTCACAGAAATTCCATATCAAACGGAGTCCAAACGGGATAAAAACTGACGGAGATTTTTTTGGAATATTTGCGATTTTTGGGACGAAGAATCAACGCGAGACGATGCCCAAGGGGGCCACGAGGCAGGGGGCGCGCCCCAGGGGTCAGGTGCACCCTGGGCCCTTGTGGCGACCATGTAAGGCGGTTGTTGCCCTTCTTTCACCGCAAGAAAGCTAATATCTGGATAAAAATCATGTCCAAAATTCAGCCCAATCAGAGTTACTGATTTCTCGGAATTTAAGAAATGGTGAAAGGGCGGAATCTGGAAGGCAGAAACAGAGAGAGACAGAGAGACAAATCCTATCTTGGAGGGGCTCTCACCCCTCCCATGCCATGGAGGCCATGGACCAGAGGGGAAACACTTCTCCCATCTAGGGAGAAGGTCAAGGAAGAAGAAGAAGAAGAAGGGCTCTCTCCCCCTCTCTCCCGGTGGCGCTGGAACGCCGTCGGGGCCATCATCATCACCGCAATCTACACCAACAACTTCACCGCCATCATCACCAACTCTCCTCCCCCTCTACGCAGTGGTGTACTACGCAGTGGTGTAACCCCTCTTTTACCCGTTGTAATCTCTACTTAAACATGGTGATAAACTCTATATATTATTTCCCAATGATGTATGGCTATCCTATGACGTCTGAGTAGATCCGTTTTGTCCTATGGGTTAATTGATCATCATGATTGGTTTGATTTGCATGTTTTATTATTGGTGCTGTCCTATGGTGCTCTCCGTGTCGCGCAAGCGTGAGGGATCCCCGCTGTTGGGTTTGCAATATGTTCATGATTTCCTTATGGTGGGTGGCGTGAGTGACAGAAGCACAGACCCGAGTAAGTAGGTCGTTTGCGTATGGGAGTAAAGAGGACTTGATGCCTTATAATGCTATGGTTGGGTTTTACCTTAATGATATTTAGTAGTTGCGGATGCTTGCTAGAGTTCCAATCATAAGTGCATATGATCCAAGAAGAGAAAGTATGTTATCTTATGCCTCTGCCTCAAACAAAATTGCAATAGTGATTACTGGTCTAGTTATCGATTGCCAAGGGACAAAGAACTTTCTTCTGTGACAAAAAGCTCTCTACTAAACCGAACTTAGTTGCGTCTTCATCTAAACAGCCCCTACTTTTTATTTATGCGCTCTTTATTATCTTGCAAACCTATCCAACAACACCTACAAAGTACTTCTAGTTTTATACTTGTTCTAGGTAAAGCGAACGTCAAGCGTGCATAGAGTTGTATCGGTGGTCGATAGAACTTGAGGGAATCTTTGTTCTACCTTTAGCTCCTCGTTGGGTTCGACACTCTTACTTATCGAAAGAGGCTACAATTGATCCCATATACTTGTGGGTTATCAATGCTTCATTTTGTGCTTCATGGAAACATCGCCAAGTACCTCTACGCACGGATACCCCAAGACCGTTTTTGGAATCGCCAAGAACGCCAAGTACCCTTGACGCCCGATGCCTAGAATAACAACCGTCACCGAAGACCCATGAACCAAAAACGTCTAGTTCGACTACCATCACAAGAATGATTCCGGCAAGTCCGTAGACCCCAAGTACCAGGACAACCCCGAAGGGATCCGAATTCGTCGAGTTCACATAGGGATCAAAGATGATCCAAGTAAAAAGCTTCAGGAGTGTGATAGGTTTTGAGTGGTTCTTCAACCATTGGTGTAGTAGGTACATCTAGTATTTTTGGTATTTTGCGTTTCCTACCCATAACTAAAGAGAGAAACAAGATCACAAAATAAAAACTACTTAGTGATAAAGCAAACAAGCACACACGAGAATATTCACCCCACGCTACAACTCCCCGGCAACAGCGCCAGAAAAAGGTCCTGATAACCCACAAGTATAGGGGATCAATTGTACCCTCTTTCGATAAGTAAGAGTGTCGAACCCAACGAGGAGCTAAAGGTAGAACAAATATTCCCTCAAGTTCTATCGACCACCGATACAACTCTACGCACGCTTTACGTTCACTTTACCTAGAACAAGTATGAAACTAGAAGTACTTTGTAGGTGTTTTTGGATATGTTTGCAAGAATATAAAGAGCATGTAAATAAAAACTAGGGGCTGTTTTAGGTAAAGAAGCAATAAAGTTAGTATAGCGAGTGTGGAAAAGTGGTGGTAGGAGTTGCGAAATTGTCCCTAAGAAATTGACTACTTTACTAGACCGATAGCAAGTTTTATGTGGGAGAGGCCACTTCTAGCATGTCATCCCTAACATGGAATTCTATGCACTTATGATTGGAACTATTATAAAGCATCCGCAACTACTAATGTTCATTAAGGTAAAACCAACCATAGCATTAAGATATATTGGCCCCCCTTCAATCTTGTATGCATCAATTTCTATGCTAGGTTGAAGCTTCTGTCACTCTTGCCCTCCAATACATGGTCCTATCAACATACAACTCACCCTATGGTGTGATACACGCGCGCGCTCATATGATGGGCACTAAAGGACAACAACATAACCACAAGCAAATTAAACCAATCATAGCAATTCACCAATTACCGATAGGATAATGAAAATCTACTTAGGCATCATAGGATGGCAAGACATCATTGGATAATAATATGAAGCATAAAGCACCATGTTCAAGTAGAGAGTACAGTGGGTTGCGGGAGAGTGGACCGCTGTAGATAGATGGGGGAAGGTGATGGAGAGGTTGGTGAAGATGACAGAGGTGTTGGCATAGATCGTTGTTGCGATGATGGCCCCGACGGCATTCCGGCGCCACCGAGAGAGAGGGGGAGAGAGCGCCCTTCTTCTTCTTCCTTGACCTTCTCCCTAGACGGGAGAAGGGGTTCCCCTTTGGTCCATGGCCTCCATGGTGGTGGAGGGGCGAGAGCCCCTCGGAGATTGGATCTGTCTCTCTCTGTTTCTGTGTTCCAGATTCTGGCCTTTCACCGTTTCTTATATTCCCAGAGATCCCTAACTCCAATTGGGTTGAAATTTTAACATGATTTGTATCTGGATATTGGCTCTCTTGTGGTGAAGGAAGGGCACCAAGCACCTTATGGGGTGGCCACGAGGGCCAGGGGCGCGCCCCGTACCTCGTGGCCCCGTCGAGCATCATCTCGTGTTGATTCTTCTTCCCAAAAATCACATATATTCCAAAAAAATCTCCGTCAGTTTTTATCCCGTTTGGACTCCGTTTGATATGGATTTTCTACGAAACAAAAAACATGCAACAAACAGGAACTGGCACTGGGCACTGGATCAATATGTTAGTCCCCAAAAATAGTATAAAAAGTTGCCAAAAGTATATGAAGGTTGTATAATATTGGCATGGAACAATCATCTGTTTTCATCTTCCTTTGAGTATTACCCTCTGCTATCTCCAGAAGAACAAATAACTGTGTTGCTTCCTTTGAGTCTTCATCTAGTATTGCTTCTCACTGATTTCAAATTTCCCCGGGTTCCGAGTTATTAGTCACTTGAGAACATCGATAACTGAATCAATTCCACACCTCGATTCAATAACTCTAAGTAATTTTCGTTGCATGTGAGTTTAATAGTCCTTCAAGTCATTCCTAGCCTGATCGGCTATATCCACTACAAGAAAAAGACACATCCGTGACATTTTGGGCCGAACGATTTTTTTCTATCATACATATGACACTTCTTTGACGATAATTGTGACAAAACACGGTATCATCATAGATGTGGTGGGCTCCTACTTCTATGACAAAAAATCATGATAGAAAATGGGCTTTTCGTCCTAGGCGGGCCGGAGACGCAGCTACATGACATTCTTTGGGCTGTCCATGATGGAAAAAACCGTGGTAGAAGCGAGGGGGAGGAAACTTTCGGGGAGTTCCCGGTTACGGTGGGAGGTCGGGGGCCGAGCGATGCGCGTTTCTGTCGTACACGTACGCGCGTGTGTGCGAGGCGTTGGCTCTAATTGAACCCGAGCGAGGCGTTGGGCTCTAACTGAACCCGAGCGATTGCACTGCAGGCTACGCGTTACTGAACCCGAGCGATCGATCGATGGCTGTTAAATGAACCCGATCGAGCGATTCTTTCGCTACTGCTGCTAACTGAAGCCGATCGATGCTGCCTCTGGATGAACAGTTAGCGTTGCGGAGGGGGGGGTGGGGGTTGGATGAATAGTTCCCGGTGGGGGTGGATGAATAGGACCCCATGGTGTTGCCTCTGGATGAACAGGACCCCGATCGATCGAGCCGGTTGGGGCTGGATGAACATGACCCCATGGAGGGCTGGATAAACAGGAACACCACGTGGAGGGCAGGATGAACAGTAGATGGTGGAGGGCAGGATGAACAGTAGCCCGTGGAGGGGTGGTTGAACAGGAGCCCGAGGAGAGGGCTGGTTGAACAGTAGCCGGTGGAGTAGCGCGCGGTGGAGGCTAGATGAACAGGAGCCCGTGGATGAACAGTCGCAGGTGGAGGCTGGAGGAGGCCGACGGTGGATGAACAGTAGCTCATGGAGGCTGGAGGGGGTCGACGGTGGAGATGAATAGTATCCCGTGGAGTCCCATTTTGTGGTACGCCACACCCCTCCCGATGAACAGGACCCCAGTTTCGACCATAGCGCTCCAATACAAATCTGTTTCGTCCGTTTTGTAGAACGCCACACCCCTCTCGATCAACAGGACCCCCGTTTCGACCGTAGTGCTTGAACACAAGTCCATTTCGTCCATTTTGTGGTACGCCACACCCCTCCCAATCAACAGGACCCCCGTTTCGACCATAGGAGGTCCGTTTCCTCCGTTTTGCGGTACGCCAGACCCCTCCCGATGAACAGGATCCCGTTTCAAACGTGGCCGGTCGAACACTAGGCCGTTTCCTCCGTTCTGTGGTACGCCAGGCCTCGTTTCCATCGCCTATTCTGTCCAAGCCCTCCCGATGAACACGACGCATTCCATTGCCTCCCCATGAACACGACGCATTCCGTTGCCTCCCCATGAACACGACGACGACGCTGTTTCTCCGTTTCGACCCAGCCATGAACACGAGCCCTAGCCGTACGTATGCGCGAGTAGGCGTTCGAGACCCCGCCCGTATGTACACATACGTGGCCGTATTTTCTTTCTTGCACCCTGGCCGCTGTACGTACGTGTACATGCTACGTGCGCGCCTCTACTACGACACATGCACGCCTCTACATCAACCAGTATGTACATACACGTTTGCGACCAGAATGACAATGCTACGTACGCTTTGACCAGGTGGGTCCCGACTGTCAGGCACTTCCTTGCCTGTGAAGATGTAGCTGGTGGGTCCCAGCAGCCAGGGGGCGAATCGTTTTGTTTTTTCCCGGACGCACTTCCTTGCGTGCGAAGGTGTAGCTGGTGGGTCCCAGCAGTCGGGAGCCTGGTGGGTCCCAGCAGTCAGGGGGGCGAATCGTCTTTTTTTCGGAATCACTTCCTTGCGTGCGAAGATGTAGCTCGTGGGTCCCAACAGTCAGGGGGCGAATCATTTTTTTCGCGAAATACGGTGGCTCGTCTGGTGAGTCCCCGCTGTCAGGTGGAGGAATAATTATTTTGCGCGTAATAAGGAGGCACTTCCTTGCGGCTGCCATGGACCCAGCAGTCAGCCTGTCCACTTATAGTACTCTTCCGATGGAAGTCGGTCGTTGACCATGTTGACCACGCCACGCCGAGAGCACCAGGGCGGTGGTCTGGACGATGGCGAGGCCTAGGAAGGGGACGACGCGGAGCCGGGGAAGACGCAGCAGTGGAAGCCCGCGTGAAGAGGAGTACGAGGTTTCACTGATTCGGCTGCGGTGTGAGGCTCCCGTCGCCGCAGAATAATAGGGGGTGTGGGTGAGTAGAGGAATGGCCTGGCCAGCGGTGGGAGTAGTATGGGGTGGTGAGGCCTCCGCGGCATCACAGCCGGCCATGGGAGGCAGGAGCACGCGACACGACCGGCGCTGCTTTGGGCGGCTGGAGCAAGAAGACCAGAGGTTGAAGAAGCACGACGACCGTTGGATGGACATCGTACGATCACTGCAGCTAGAATAGTTTATATTGACTAAGTTGACAAAGCCCTTGGTACGCGTCAACTTAGTAGGCCCACAACTCGGATTTGGCAGAGAACATATAGCCCATTTGCGATTTGTAAGAATGTACAACCCATTTTTTAATTCTAATGGAATTTACTATAGCCCATTTACAGTTTGTTAAAAGTACAGCCCAACTTCTAGCTAGGACAAGAATTAATAATTTCAAACAACCGCTCAAAACAGAATTCAAAAAAAAATCCCACATTTTGATGGGATCCGAAATATTTGTATCCGAAATTTCTAGTCAAGTTAAATATAATTTTAAAATAAAGTTGTATTACGTTAAAATCCAACGAAATATTGCGCGTGCAACAAGTAATGAAATTAAAATTTTCAAATTCCAATAATAATATATTTTTCAAACTAATTACGTGTTTGGTGCATAGTAACTGTCCAGTTATTATAATTACATCCTATTTATTATTTCTTAAAGTCCATTTTCTTGTTAAGCCTAATGCATACCTCCTTGCAAAGTTTGTAGCCCAGCGGGGCGGAGAATAACAAATTGACCCAGATATTGTGTACAACTGTCGGCCCAGTTGCATTGCTGATCTTGAAAAAAAGCTATTTTTTATACACACATTAAAAAAATTTGTATAGATAACGAGCATTTTTTATACACACATTTAACAATTTTTAAATACATGATTAACACTTTATAAAACATATTTTTTAGTCAACAGTGGGCCCACAGCGAGCGGAGGAGGTCACAATACACATATTTTTTAAATACATGATTAACACTTTTACAAAAACAATTAGCCCACAGCGAGCCAATTAGCTCCAGTCGGCCCACAGTGGGCCGACAGGGGCCAGTCGGTCAACTCTAGGCCGACTGGAATCCAATCGGCCTGCTGTGGGCCGATTAGGCCGAGTCGGCCTGCAGCGGGCGGACAGTGTATTATTTTTGAAAAAAATTTACCCAACGTAATATTTATGAAAATTAATAAAAAAATGTAAGTACAACCTAACATGGTTACTCATCCCACATTCAGCGACGCCGGAAAGGCCCAACAAGGCTTCTCTACAACTTTTTGAACTCACTGAGCTCAATTAATAACCTAAGAAAAAAGTTAGATTACAGTGGAACCTAATTAAAAGTTGTCACGAGCAAATAAATAATTCAACGGGTCCCACTTGTGCGTGTGCGCATGTGTGTGTGTGTGTGAGAGAGAGAGAGATAGAGAGAGAGACCCATCGGCCGATGCTCGTAAATACATCTTTCAGCCATATGCATTGTTGATGCTCAGTAAAAACTTATATAGTTGACACAATCATATAGAACATCATAGCACACTGACCTTGCATACAAAAATTTCACGCAGGCGGCACAATCAGGATGGAACTAGTGGATCACTATGGGAAGGGCTATGTTGAAACCAACGAAGTCATACATAACGGTTCATCATTGTTGGTGTCAAAACCGGTGGATCTCGGGTAGGGGCCCCGAACTGTGCGTCTAGGCCGGATGGTAACAAGAGGCAGGGGACACAATGTTTTACCCAGGTTCGATCCCTCTTGATGGAGGTGAAACCCTACGTCCTACTTGATTAATATTGATGATATGGGTAGTACAAGAGTAGATCTACCACGAGATCAGAGAGGCTAAACCCTAGAAGCTAGCCTATGGTATGATTGTATGTTGTCCTATGGACTAAAACCCTCCGGTTTATATAGACACCGGAGAGGGTTAGGGTTACACAAGGTCGGTCACAAAGGAGGAGATATCCATATCCGTATTGCCTAGCTTGCCTTCCACGCCAAGTAGAGTCCTATCCAAACACGAGACAAAGTCTTCAATCTTGTACCTTCATAGTCCAACAATCCGGCCAAAGGATATAATCCAGCTGTCCAAAGACCCCCTAATACAGGACTCCCTCAGTAGCCCCTAAACCAGGCTTCAATGACGATGAGGCCAGCGCGCAGTATTGTCTTCGGCATTGCAAGGCGGGTTCCTCTCCAAATTCCGTGTACCTATTGAAATAGTGTCCGGCCTCCTGTGAATGTTGCGCTCCTTGGCTTCCACACCCAATAATGGCCACTTTCCACGTGTCGAGCGAATGTGAAGAGCCAGGGTGTTTTTACATTTACCCCCGAGCTGTGTGAATGAGCTGCCAATTAAAAAGACGAGGATTCAGATCCAAATCACACCATAATCCCTTGGCGAGCCTTCATCGGAGCACATCCGACAGAGATCCATTCCATCATGGCCGGTCGACGTAGCTCCTCTTCTCGCTCCCCTAGCCCCAAGCCTGGAGATTGGGAGAGATGTTCCGTCCCTCATAGAAAATTAGTGATGCTTCACACCAAGGGATTTCTTCCCCCAGCGTACATGGTCCCGGTTCGAGCCGGGCTCGCCACCTATAATGGCGGAGAGCAAGCGGAGAGCCTTCCCAATCCCTCCAAGGGAGAGCGGGTATGCCTTGTCCCTCATTTGGTAAGAGGGCTCAGATTTCCAATTCATCCATTTCTCCGGGGGCTCCTAGAGTTCTACGGCCTCCAGTTGCACAACCTTACGCCTGCCTCCATATTGCATATCGCGGGATTCGTAGCCCTTTGCGAGCTGTTTTAGGGCTGTGAGGCTCATTTTGCGCTGTGGAAGAAGCTGTTCTGCCTTGTGCCCCGTTCTCAGAAGGGGTCAATATATCAAGTGGGCGGAGCCGAAGTGTGTCGTATTGCCAGGACCGGATATCTGTCCGGAACCCCAAACAAGATGTCCGAAGACTGGCCTTGAGAATGGTTTTATATAGAAGCGTCCCTGTCGGTGTCAAATCCGGCGGATCTCGGGTAGGGGCTCCCGAACTGCGCGTCTAGGCCGGATGGTAATAGGAGGCAGGGAACACGATGTTTTACCCAAGTTCGGGCCCTCTCGATGGAGGTAAAACCCTACGTCCTACTTGATTAATATTGATGATATCGGTAGTACAAGAGTAGATCTACCACGAGATCAAGGAGGCTAAACCCTAGAAGCTAGCCTATGGTATGATTGTTGTCTATGGAGTTGATGAAGTTGTCCTACGGACTAGAACCCTCCGGTTTATATAGACACCGGATAGGGTTAGGGTTACATAGAGTCAGTTACAATGGTAGTAGATCTTGAATATCCGCATCGCCAAGCTTGCCTTCCACGCCAAGGAAAGTCCCATCCGGACACGAGACGTAGTCTTCAATCTTGTATCTTCATAGTCCTGGAGTCCGGCGGAAGGTATAGTCCGGCTACCTGAACACCCCCTAATCCAGGACTCCCTCAGTAGCCCCTGAACTAGGCTTCAATGACGACGAGTCCGGCGCGCAAATTGTCATCGGCATTGTAAGGCGGGTTCCTCCAACAAGTCCTTCATAGAAGATTGTAAACACCAAGAGTAGTGTCCAGCTCTGCAAAATAAGTTTCCACATATTGCCATAGAGAAAATAATATTAACACTAATCCAATCTGCTGACGTATTCCACAGTGCGTAATCACACTATGCCCAAGTCCTTTACGAATCGTTTTTACTTTTTCACCTCAGCGTGTTTTGCGAGGCGGTTTCCTTGGCACGTCTTGTCAAAGCAGAGATCGTGTACCCCCCTTTTACGGGATTCTCATCAATACGGACGTGGGTAATCCAACCACGCCACTTATCACGGCGCTTGGGAGGCAAGTGAGTTTTACTAGGCAGGTGGGGACGCACAACTGCATCCGCCCATAAAAGGGGATAAGGATCCACCTTTTTACCTATGCCTTCTTCCTCCTCTGCCTATCCATCTCCTGCGCACTCGAGCTCCAGCACCCAAGCCCGCACTTCCCACCTCAACCTCCTCCAGCAATGTCCGGAGCGGGAGGCAAGTCGATGGTCTCCACCGTTATGGAGGGCCAAGTTAAAAAGCTAAGGAAGGCCGGATACTTGTCCAAGGACATCGCGCACCGGCTTCCCGAGGAGGGGCAGCTTATCCCCACCCAAGGCCCCATGAGAGGGTAGTATTCCTTTCTCAGTTCCTCCACGGACTGGGTTTTCCACTTCACCCATTTGTCCGGGGGCTCATGTTCTACTACGGCCTGGATTTCCACGATTTGGCCCCGAACTTCATCCTCAACATCTTGGCGTTTATCATCGTGTGCGAGGCTTTTCTCCGCGTCCGCCCCCATTTCGTCCTCTGGCTCAAGACCTTCAACGTCAAGCCCAAGGTGGTGCGCGGCAACCAGGCGGAGTGCGGAAGCGCCATGGCAGGCAAGATGGCCAACGTCCTATGGTTCGAGGGCTCTTTTGTGGAGACCCTAAAGGATGGCAAGCCGGGTGGTTTTACATCACCGAGCCGCGCGATCTGAAATGGACCGCAGCCCCCGAGTTCCGATCCGGACCCCCCCACGCGGCTTATGTCTTGGAAAGAGTCGGGCCTGTCGTGGGGTAATGAAAAAGAGGTGACAGGATTGCAAACATGCATCTAGTCCCTGGTGAACAAGCCAGTCCGGCTTGTTAATGTAATCCAGGTTATGCTCGTCCGCCGGATCCTCCCGTGCCAACAATGGGATTTTAATCTGTGGGAGTTCAACCCGACGCAGCATCAAACCCTCAGCAGGCTCTTCGACACGACGTACGAAGACGCCTGAAGGTTGCTATTTAAGGGCGCCGAGGCTCCCGCATCTACTTCCGAGGACTGCGGATACAGCTCGCAGCGTCACGCTAACGAGGTAAGCCATCTACACCTTTTACAGGATGTTAAGCTTTTTCCATAGTTTGACTCTATGAGGGATCTAAACTCCCTTACCTTTGACAGACTTGGCGGGCGATATCCGGACCGATTAACTGTCCGGCTCCGCTGCCCGAAGACCCAGCCCCAGCTCTACTAGTGAAGCTGCTAGCTCCAGCGCCTTATGTGGTGCCGGAGAAGAAAGCCAAGAAGAAGGCCACGGGGACTCAAAAGAGTTCCCGTAATATGGTGGTTTCAGACTCGTCATCCGACGAGTCCGAGATGCACTCCTCCCGTGAAAACTAGGAGGAGGAAGAAGAAACCACTCCCCCTCTAGCGGGGGAAGGAAAGAAGAAGAAGGCCGCCCCAATGGGGGAGGCCGAAGGGTCCAGGAAGAGGAAGACCCCTCCACCGGACTACTGCCGCGACGCCAAAGAGGACGAAGAGGAGTGGCCAGACAGGGCCAAGCGTCCGTCAGAATCGTAAGTTCGGATATCAGAGTAACTCGTGACGTTCCTTTGTTGCACAACTTTCCCTAATGTCGAATATAATTATGCAGCCCGCCCCGGACCGGACTCGACAAATCGTCGGGCGGCTCCCTGGACTCATCGGACGTGAACTCCGTTCCACCCGCTGTCTCCCCCCGCACCGCGGACGACACCGAAGTGGCGTCGCAATGAGCTCCGGGGCAGGAGGAGGTGGTCCCAGAGGAGTCGCAAGGCAACCTCCCGGACTCCAGGAGTGAAGGGGACAAGGCCCCCCAGGGCTCCAAGTCCGGCTTTGAGCCGGACACCGCATCGGAATCTACAACAGTTCTGGTCCGCGGTAGGCGAAGTCCTTCCAAGAGGAGTAAGCCTTCTGAGCCAGCATCCTCCGTCCAACCGGGGGTGCCGGACAATCTACTGGAGGTGCTTGACGGCGCCTCCATCGACGAGGAGCACCGTACTATTATGAGTACGGTGATCCAGAAGGTTCAGTCCGCCAAGAGCAGACTGAGTGAAGCTTGCGCTAGCCTTCTAACAGGCTTCGAGGTAAGTAAAAAATATGTAAAAATATAACCACATAGACAGTAGCCCCTGATGCTTTGTTCGGTGTTCGGAAAGAAAAACCGAATAGGGGATCTATTAAATTTCGCAGGAGTCTAACAACAAAGAGTCAATATGCGTATGCAGGCTTCGCTGCTAGCCACCGCCGCACTGACTGCGGAGGTGGGTGCCCTGAAACAGGGCCTCGAGCGGACCGAGCAAGAGCTCGGCCTTGCCAAACGGCAGCTCGAGGAGAAAGAATGTAAGAAATACCTTACAAAAAAGTGCCTATAGAAAGGCTTGATTGCAAAAAATAACAGGATTGTACTGCTTATTGTAGGGGCCATGACTGAGGTGGCGACCCTCAAGCAGGCGCTGTCCGAGGCCGAAAAGAATGCGGCCACGGAGTGCTCCGAGCGAGGGAAACTTGAGGGCTAGGTTGGCGAGGTGCAGCAGGAGCTTCAGACTCTCATGAAAAAACATGAGAGTTTGGAGCTTGAGTCCAAGACGCAAGCGTCCGAGCTCGCGGCGGCCCTTGAGACTGCCAAGTCCGCCAAGGCCAAAGCCCAATAGGCCCTCCAAGAGTTGGAGGAGATGAAAGAAATAGCGGCGGGTAAGGCATTCTTTATGCAAAGCAGAAGTATAAAAGTAAAGTACTTGTTACTTACCCGAATCTGGAGCTCTCCAAGGGCATTCGCAGATCTTCCCCGCAGCGTATCCGACACTGCTGCATTCTACCAAGCCAAAGAGGGCAGTTCGACGGAGAAGGTGTTCTGGTCTCAATATGCTAAGGCCGGACACCCTGTGCCCTTAAGAGACCAGCTGAAACAGCTGGTCGAGCTCCACAAGGTTGCCGAACAAGCCATGAAGGGCTTCATAGTTCGGCTGTGGCCCGGAGAGGCCCTGCTTGGGAGCTACTTCGGGCTGGTGCGGCGACAGGTGGAGGCCTGTCCGAGGCTCGAGGTCATCAAGTGTTCCGTCTGCATCAAAGGTGCCCATAGGGCCCTTGCCCGTGCAAAGGTGCACTGGGGTAAGATGGACGGTGAGAAGCTTGTGAGGGACGGGCCGCCGCCAGGGAAGGAGCATCGCAAGCCCGAGAACTACTATAAGGATGTTCTTGCGGGTGCCCGCCTTGTGGCGGATGAATGTACCAAGGATGTAATTTTTGAATGAACTTGCTCATAATTATCCTGTGCGCTGAAAACTTGTTCATATGCGCTAAGCAATGCTTATTGAATTTAAAATGTTACTTTCTGTGCGGCCGTTTATCAAAAATTGAGAGATGGCCAGCCGTCGGCTTCTGCCCCCATGCCACTAGTGCTGGGGTGTTCGGGATAAACCTGAGGGCTCTTTTTCCCATAGTTGGGTCCTTCGAGGGAGGCGCTCAGCACAACAAACCAGGCAATCACACTATAATGCTTAAACACACTCACTTAGCCATAGAACTCTATAATTGTAAATTTCGACGAAGCCCCTAATTCGGAAGACCGAGTTCGGGGCGCTATCCACGCCTTGGCCGGACAAAGCCAGCTCCTCGCTCGAAGCGGCATAAGCCTTTAGGGACTCGAAAAACCTCTCGAACAACGACCGGTCTCTCGCCACATCATGACAGTCAGTTTTAGCTTTCTCCACTGAGGTGCTTAGCCCAGCTCAACCGGGGCACAATCGCAGTGGTTCTCGTAGTGCTACCTTAGCCGATATAGCGGAACGTAAGGCACCAAAATATAGGAGCCGGGCAAACCCAACTATTGACCCAAATCATGATTCGGAGCCGATGCATATAGTGCTATAAGTTCGGGGTGCCGCACTTGTGAAGGTGTACGGACTTCTCACGTCATATTAGTGGGTACTAAAGCCCCTGGCGTATTTTGCCGTACCACAGTGTACAGGTGCAACATGTCATAAACATGAAAAGATGATAATGCAAAAAATAGACAGAAAGCTATGCATTGTTTATAGAGAGGCTATTTATCAAAGCCGAACGATACAAATAGTGCGGTAAGCAAAAGATATTGGACTATTTGGTATGTCCTGACCAGGGGCAGGCCACGGAATTTTATTTAAAACAGGTATACCACTCGTAACAGAGACCACCTGGGAGTTCCATAATGCGGCATGGCTTGTCTGCCTCCCTGGATCTTGCATCGTTTGTGCGGCAGTCGAATTGCTGAACAGGTCGTCCAAAGTATGGAGTCCTGAAAGTAAGAAAAAGTTAAAAAAAGAATCCGGCAGCCCCTTGTATGTTTTAAGCCGTATTTTGGGCTTGCCGTTATTGTGCCCCTTCCCCTGTGCCCATGGAATTTCAAGGGTGTAGTTATGTACGCGAGGTACTGGTTTTGCTATGTCGCGAGAGCTGGGGTTGGGGCCGTATTTCTACACTTGTTCAGAGTGTGCCAGGCGGTCCTGCTGTCGGTTACTTCGGGCGCACTTGGCAGTGTCTGGCTTTTTAACGGCCGGACTGGAGAATTGCCTAAGAAGGCTACTTTGCACTTCCGCTGCGAGAGCCACCGTCTGCTCCTCCGTACGGAGGGAGCATTCGGTGTTTTCGTTGACCGTGATTACTCCTTGAGGGCCTGGCATCTTGAGCTTGATATATGCGTAGTGCGGCACCGCATTGAACTTTGCGAATGTGCTTCGTCCGAGCAGGGCGTGATAGCCACTGCGAAACGGGACTATATCAAAGATTAACTCTTCGCTTCGGAAGTTGTCCGGGGATCCGCATACCACGTCAAGTGTTAGTGAGCCTGTACAGTTGGCTTCTACACCTGGTATAATGCCTTTAAAAGGTCGTTTTTGTGGGCTTAATCCTTGAGGGATCTATGCCCATTTTCCGCATTGTATCCTGATAAAGCAGGTTCAGGCTGCAGCCGCCGTCCATGAGGACTCTTGTGAGATGAAATCCGTCGATGATTGGATCAAGAACCAATGCGGCGAAGCCGCCATGACGGATGCTAGTGGTATGGTCCCTTCGATCAAAAGTGATCGGGCAGGAGGACCATGGGTTGAACTTCGGGGCGATTGGCTCCATCGCGTATACGTCCCGTAGCGCACGCTTCCGCTCCCTGTTGGGAATGTGGGTTGCGTATATCATGTTCACCGTCCGCACTTGTGGGGGAAAACCCTTCTGTCCATTGTTGTTTGGCGGCTTGGGCTCCTCCTCGTCGTCGCTGTGCAGCCCCTTGTCTTTGTTTTCGGCTCTTAACTTGCCTGCCTACTTGAACACCCAACAATCTCTGCTAGTGTGATTGGCTGGCCTTTCGGGGGTGCCATGTATCTGGCACAAGCGGTTGAGTATTCAGTCCAAACTGGACGGGCCCTGAGTATTCTTTTTGAATGGCTTTTTCCGCTGACCGGATTGATAGCCTTTGAATCTGGCATTGACTGCCGTTTCTTCATTCCTGTCGCTGCTAACGCGCCGTTTTTGCTTATTTCGACGTGTCCTGCCACTTTTGTCCTTGGTATCCGAATTACCAGGGTTCTTTGATAAGTTGTTACTACGAGCTAGCCAGCTGTCTTCTCCCGCACAAAAGCGGGTCATGAGTGTCGTGAGGGCTGCCATAGATTTCGGCTTTTCCTGTCCCAGGTGCCGGGCAAGCCACTCGTCGCGGATGTCATGCTCGAAGGCTGCTAGGGCCTCTGCATCCGGACAGTCGACTATCTGGTTTTTCTTTGTTAGGAACCGTGTCCAGAATTGTTTGGCCGATTCCTCTCGCTGCTGAACTATGTGGCTTGAGTCGGCGGCATCCGGTGGTCGCACGTAAGTGCCCTGGAAGTTGTCGAGGAATGCGGCTTCCAGGTCCGCCCAAGAACCGATTGAGTATGCTGGCAAGCTGTTAAGCCAATGCCGGGCCGGTCCTCTAAGTTTGAGCGGGAGGTATTTGATGGCGTGTAGATCATCGCCGCGTGCTGTGTGGATGTGAAGGAGATAATCCTCGATCCATACCGCCAGATCTGTTGTGCCATCGTATGATTCGATGTTTACGGGTTTGAAACCCTCTAGGATTTTGTGCTCCATTACTTCATTCGTGAAGCATAACGGGTGTGCGGCGCCTCTGTACTGGGCTATATCACGACGTAGCTCGGAAGAGCTATGCCTGTTGTGTTCGGCCCGGCCTGATTTGTTGTATCCGGAGTGAAGATCATCGTCACGTGCCGTAGGGCACCTTCGCAATCCGTAGATCGATCTTGTTTGTCTTGCCTTGTCCTCCAGTACGTCTCGCAGGTCTGGCACATTTTCCCGTGCCTTGGTTGAGTGCCGTCGGGGCATGGCTTAGGTGGAGGGTCGAGAGACCTCTCTGTCGCGGCCGCGAGGTGGCCGGTCTGCCATGTCATGCGCTGGTGATGTAGGTGCTTCCTCCTCTGATCGGGGTAGCGGCCTGCACTTTGGGTAACTCTTGGAGCGGCGTTCGAGTTCATACTCTTCGGCCGCAAGGACTTCAGTCCATCTGTCAGCTAGCAAATCTTGGACAGCTCTAAGCTGCTGCTGCTTTTTCTTGAGGCTGCTTGCCGTGGCTAAAAGCCTGCATCTAAAACGCTCTTGTTCGGCGGGGTCTGATGGTATGATGAATTCGTCGTCATCGAGGCTTGCCTCATCTTCGGAGGGAGGCATATAGTTATCATCCTCAACCTCTTGGTCTGCCGCTCTCTCATGAGGGCTGGCTTCTCCATCTTCCTGTGCCGAATCTTGCTGAGGTGGGTGTTCTTCGTCGCTGTCTGGGGTATTATCTCCCGTGCTGGAATCACCGTTTTTTGCTTTGGCGGAATTTAGAGCGGCGTCGCTGACGCCTGCGCTTTGGCTGTTTCTTGGGGGTGTCCTCCCCCACTATTCCATCGCCATCTCCATCCTTCGGAGTATCCACCATATATATGTCATATGACGAGGTGGCCTTCCAGTGCCCTACAGATGCTGGTTCCTGTTCGTCTCCTACATCATCGTCCATACCGTTGATGTCTTCGGAGCCGAAGTCAAGCATGTCGGTTAAATCGTCGACAGTGGCTACAAAGTGGGTGGTGGGTGGGCTTTGAATTTCTTTGTCGTCCATATCCCATCCTCGCTGACCGTAATCCGTCCAGGGCTCTCCTGATAAAGAGAGAGACTTAAGAGAATTCAGGATGACGCCAAAAGGCGAGTGCTGAAAGATGTCTGCGGTGGTGAACTCCATTATCGGCGCCCAATCGGATTCGATTGGTAGGGGCGCGGGGAGTTCGGAGTCCGGGGAGGAGTCCGGATCCTCGGAGTCACGGATCATGCAGAGTGCGGGGCTAGCGTTCGGCTCGATCTCCTTTAAGATCGCAGCCCTCGAGGTGGCGTCCAACCGCTCGTCCTCGATTGGCGCAATAGGCTCCAAGTTAGAGGTCGGAACCGATGCGTGTGCGGCCTCCAGGACACTACCCGGAGGCAGAGCTAGATCGTGCAACTCGAGATAGTGCGGCGCGCTTGGCCATGGCTCGAACCCATCGAAGATCAAGTCTCCGCGGATGTCAGCCGTGTAGTTTAAGCTTCCAAACCTGACTTGATGGCCAGGGGCGTAGCTTTCGATCTGCTCCAAGTGGCCAAGAGAATTGGCCCGCAGAGCGAAGCCGCCGAGGATGAAGATCTGTCCGGGGAGAAAAGTCTCACCCTGGACCGCATCGTTGTTGATGATCAAAGGAGCCATCGGGCCTAAAGGCGACGACACAGAGGAACTCTCAATGAAAGCACCAATGTCGGTGTCAAAACCGGCGGATCTCGGGTAGGGGGTCCCAAACTGTGCGTCTAGGCCGGATGGTAACAGGAGGCAGGAAACACGATGTTTTACCTAGGTTCGGGCCCTCTCGATGGAGGTAAAACCCTACGTCCTGCTTGATTAATATTGATGATATGGGTAGTACAAGAGTAGATCTACCACGAGATCAAGGAGGCTAAACCCTAGAAGCTAGCCTATGGTATGATTGTTGTCTATGGAGTTGATGAAGTTGTCCTACGGACTAAAACCCTCTGGTTTATATAGACACCGGATAGGGTTAGGGTTACATAGAGTCGGTTACAATGGTAGGAGATCTTGAATATCCGCATCGCCAAGCTTGCCTTCCACGCCAAGGAAAGTCCCATCCGCACACGGGACGTAGTCTTCAATCTTGTATCTTCATAGTCCTGGAGTCCGGCTGAAGGTATAGTCCGGCTACCCGAACACCCCCTAATCCAGGACTCCCTCAGTCCCCCTCCCGAATCCTATTCGAATCGGCCTCCCTGAGTTCGACAACACTCCTTTGAAGAAGCGCCGGAGCTGGCGTCCATGGAGCTCCCTGGAGGAACATGACAGGAACGTTCTTTACCTGATGAGCCGGATAAGTTTGTTAGCTCGATCCGGATTGACCATGATCAAGGTCATGGCCACATGTATTATGCGGGGGGTGCAGCCGCTTCAGTATACAGGCCACCCCATGTGGGATTTCAACGGGGAGGATGACGCCACCCGCTACGGCCGTAAAGGGACGGGATCGGTTGCTGATCTAATAAAGATCTTATCCACTTTGTACAAGGGAGAAGAGGAGGAATTCCTCCGTGTCAACCTGCAGGGTGGATTTTCTATGTACAATCCTCCGAGTTGGGTACGCAGAGACTTTTTCTCGCCCATCCGTTTCATATTCCCATAGTTAAGTATTCAGCCTAGCGATTTCAAGGCAGGAGCTGCGCCAGGCTGTAAGGGAGATAAACAACCCCCCTCCACAGCCCGAGGACCCGGAACGGTCCCTTGACCCGGCCTCCCAGGAGGATCCGGACATATCTGTGGAGCTGATCGATGGGGTATTTTACCAATTGAGCAATGACAACGCCTTGGTGGCCATTACGGCCGATTACCCTGGGCTACTTCCAGCCTCACAGGTAACTGAGACCGAAGTCCCAGTACTTTGAAAAGGGATCCGTCCCTGCGTTGTTTTGATTACCGTATAATAACCATGTTTTGGAGGGGAGGTCCTCAAGGCGGAAGGCCGAGCCTGCGGCGACTAGCCAACAAGGGGCCGTGAGGCCAGGCAGGCTGAAAAGACACGCAGTCCGGATTGAGACAACGTCGCGCCGTCTTTATTCCAAGACATTTTTCTCAGAGGCATACTAATGCCCATGCCTTATTTTTAGGAAAAAGAGCGCTCGCCGGACTATACCCGGAGAGGCTACTAATCGCGCCTCCACCAGCCAGGCTCCAAGGCCGGATTCGGAGGCGGGAACGAATAAGAGGCGTGCACCGGGCGCTCCTCCGACAAAGGATGCGGATAGACTGTCCGCCACCAAGTCCGAGGTGGAAAGTGCCATGAACCACAGGCGTCGCCAAGCTATTCTTCGTGATGCTTGTTTATCCCAAGAGGCATTGGATGCCTTCAACTCGGGAGATGCGTACCTCAATGCCGCCCAAAATGGTCTAGCCAGAGCCACGGAGCAGTATGTAAAAGACATACGGGTGAGAAAATTTGGTGGTTATATATATATATATCAGTAGCCTCTAAGACATGAAATAGTTAGAATAACTCATTTAAGGATCATTTGTTATGCATGTTCTTACGGAAA
Source organism: Triticum monococcum (assembly GCA_034509565.1). Lineage (NCBI taxonomy): Eukaryota > Viridiplantae > Streptophyta > Magnoliopsida > Poales > Poaceae > Triticum > Triticum monococcum. Next base: position 80,969,984 of record CM067844.1, on the reverse strand, counting down.
AGAATACCCAACTGTCCCAGGAGCTAGAAGAGTGCAAAGCCCAACTTCAGGCCGCACTGGCCACAGCAGGAGAGCCCAAAGAGACCCCCTCTATTCATATATCCTTCGAATGATAATTATCATATAGAGTGCGGCGTATATGTAGATCTGATGATAAAATTGCAGATGACGCTGGAGTAAATCCGGATAAGCAAGAACTCCTACGCCAGCTGAAGGCCGGTGTGAGCGTGCTTACGAGGGTGAGGCAGGAGAAGAATGATCTCCTAGATGCCAACACCAAGCTGGGCGTGGAACTAAAAGATGTTCATGCCCAACTGTCGGACTCTGTTAAGGAGAATCAGCGGCTTCGACGCGGCATATTTAGTAAGTGCTTGAACGAACTTTGAAAAAGAGTTCGGCGAGGAAGTTGGCTGACAAAGGTATGTCTGTAGGTATGCTAATTGTCGTCCTGCAGAGGAAATGCCCAGTTCTAGGGTTGACCTTCTTCCCGAGCTCTCACAACTGCACGAACGAGTTTGGCAGGTGATGCAAGGCGTCGCCCAGGCCTTGTGGCCATCCGTCTCCATGCCCGAAGGCCTTGGAGAGCTTACAGAGAAGCTGAAGGGAGCGTGGCGGCGCTTCCGATTATGGAAGATATCGGCCTGCCGTCAGGGTGCCAGGGAAGCTTGGGCAATGGTGAAGACGCGGTACACGAAGGCTGACCCGAACCACATGGCTGAGGTCGGTCCTGTGGGGCCCGATGGGAAGGAGATCCCCGTGAGCTTAGTGTACGACCAAGTAGAATTGGCCGCAAAGTATTCCCAACAGGACTGTAGACTAGACAGCCTATTGGATGGTATTGAAGAAGAGTTCAACCAGTCAAATTGACTATGTAATTTAAAGTGACATGTATAATGCCTTCTAGCCGGATTGTAGATCGTTTGTCGTGGCGGACCTTTTCGCTTCAACCTCGGGACCCGACGGTCCGGAGTGTATCCGAATACCCTCTCGGTTATGTACGAACCGGGGCATGCGTGCAGACTCGGCGTAGGGGTCATTAGTGCTTTAACGGACAAGTTCCCAACTAGTTATGTTATATTACATGGTTAGTAAGAAACATCTTCCCGGGAGAATAGTTCCATTAGGGGTTCCTTTCCCTGGGAGGCATGCCCTAAAGTGCATGTCCGGACTGCGAGAAGAGACGCAAAAAAACATCTGGGGGCGCATAAATAAATAAGTGAAAAATCATCTTTTGTTCACCGACCGAATATTCCCTTAAGAACGCTAGCTTTTGGCTTCACCCAGTCTGAGGTACACATTCGGCTGACCCGGTAGTAACAATCGCAGAGGTGCTCCCCTTATGCCCTAGCCGAATTAACGGGAACGTAGGGCATAAATACAAGAGCCAGGCAACCCAGCTTGGCCAAAACTTAAGTCATATCGATGCATATAATGGTGAATAAAGGGTACATGCGGAAGGATAACACATGTGTTGGGCATAAAGCCTGTATGAATAAGCTTCTGTTAAAGAAGCCCCCAGGTATGATGAGCGCGGATAGCACGTCAGTTGCGTGGACACAAGGCACGGATGGGCCCCTAAGCTGTGAGAGAAAAGAAAAGGAGAAGGAGAAAAATATAAGACAGATAGTGTATAAGAAAATGGACAGAGGAAGGAGACGAACACAGAGTCTGGCGTTAGGCGTAGAATCTTCGAAGTCGGGCTGTGTTCCATAGGTTCGGCTCAAGTCGATTATATGATGCATCCCACAGACGGTACGCTCCACCAGTCAGGACTTGGTCAATGATGAATGGACCTTCCCATTTGGGCTTGAGTTTGTCCTTTTTCTTATCCGGCAGGCGTAGAACTAACTCGCCAATATTGTAAGTTTTGGCCCGTACTTCTCTGCTTTGGTATCTTTGAGCCTGCTATTGATAGAATGCGGAACGGGCTTTTGCCACGTCACGCACCGCCTCCAAGGCGTCCAAACTGTCCTGCCGATCAAGCTCGGCTTCTCTTTCTTCGTACATGCGCACTCGCGGTGAGTCATGAATAATGCCGCAGGGCAGAACCGCCTCTGCGCCGTATACCATAAAGAATGGTGTGTATCAGGTAGTGCGATTCGGCGTGGTCCACAGCCCCTAGAGTACGGAGTCGAGCTCCTCAACCCAATGCGTGGTAGATTCCTTGAGGGACCGCACTAATCTGGGTTTGATGCCGCTCATGATAAGACCATTTGCTCGCTCGACTTGACCGTTAGTTTGTGGGTGATAGACTGAAGCATAATCAAGCTTGATGCCCATGTTTTTGCACCAGAGTTTTACCTCGTCGGCCGTAAAGTTTGTGCCGTTATCAGTGATGATGCTGTGGGGGACGTCGTAACGGTGTACGACCCCAGATATGAAGTCTATCACCGGTCCGGATTCGGCCGTCTTAACAGGCTTGGCTTCTATCCATTTGGTGAACTTATCCACCATGACCAGTAAGTATTTTTGCTCGTGGGTTCCTCCTTTAAGGGGTCCAACCATGTCAAGCCCCCAGACCGCGTAGGGCCAGGTGATGGGGATAGTTTGGAGGGCGGTGGGTGGCATATGGCTTTGGTTAGCAAAAAGCTGGCGACCAACGCATCGTTGGACTAAGTCCTGAGCGTCTGCCCGGGCCGTCGGCCAATAGAAGCCTGTACAGAAGGCCTTGCTTACAAGGGCCCGGGCCGCCGCATGGTGACCGCCGAGTCCAGCATGAATTTCAGCCAAAAGATTCCGCCCTTCCTCTTCGGAGATGCACCTTTGAAGGACTCTGGTGGTTCTTTTCTTATAAAGCTCTGCCTCATGCACTTTATAGGCTTTAGATCGCCGCACTATGAAGCGTGCCTCGTTTTGGTCCGCGGGAAGTTCCTGCTTAGTTAGGTGGGCTAGGAATGCTTCTGTCACGGGGCGATGACTGCCATTATTACGTGGGCCGAAGATGTTATTTCGTTGGCAGAGCCTCCAATTATGTCAGAATATTCGGTGTCGGGCAGTGCGGTTGGTTCTAGGCTGTTATTTTTGGGTTCCCCTTCCCATACTACGGATGGCTTGAACAGCCTCTCCAAGAAGATGTTTGGAGGGATGGCATCGCGTTTTGCACCGATGCGTGCCAGGACATCTGCTGCCTGATTGTTTTCCCGGGCTATATGGTGAAATTCGAGCACCTCGAACCGAGCTGACATTTTTAGGACGGCATTGCGATAAGCTGCCATTTTCGGATCCTTGGCATCAAAGTCTCCATTTATTTGGGATATTGCGAGGTTCGAATCCCCGCGCACCTCTAGGCGTTGAATGCCCATGGATACTGCCATCCGGAGACCATGTTGAAGGGCCTCATATTCGGCTGCGTTGTTGGAGTCCGTATACATTATCTGTAGTACGTATTGAAATGTATCTCCTGTTGGGGACGTCAAAACGATGCCAGCCCCCAGACCAGCCAACATTTTGGAGCCGTCGAAGTGCATGATCCAGTTTGAATATGTGCTGTAGTCTTTAGGGAGTTCGGCTTCCGTCCACTCGGCGACGAAGTCGGCCAAAACTTGCGACTTAATAGCTCGCCATGGCTTGTAAGTTATGTCGAATGGGAGGAGCTCAATGGCCCATTTGGCAATCCAGCCCGTCGCGTCGCGGTTGTTTATAATATCGTTAAGTGGTACTTCCGAGGCTACCGTTATCGAACAATCTTGAAAGCAGTGTCAAAGCTTCTGGGATGCCATAAATACCGCATACGCTATCTTTTGATAATCCAGGTACCGTGACTTGCATGGAGTAAGGACAATGGACACATAGTAAACCGGCTTTTGAAGGGGGAATTTGTGTCCTTCCGTTTCTTGTTTGACGACGAGCACTGTGCTTACTACTTGATGAGTTGCCGCAATGTATAATAGCATTGGTTCGCCAATGTTTGGCTTGGCCAGGACTGGGTTTGTTGCCAATATGGCTTTTATTTCGTCGAGTCCGGCCGTGGCGGCATCCGTCCACTCGAAGTGTTCGGTGCGCCGGAGGAGGCGATAAAGGGGTAATGCCTTTTCTCCCAAGCGGGAGATGAAGCGGCTTAGAGCCACCACGCATCCGGTCAATTTTTGTATTTGTTTGAGGTCCTTTGGGGTGTCCAATTGTGATAGAGCTCGGATCTTGGCTGGATTTGCTTCAATTCCTCTACCGGATACAATGAAGCCCAAGAGCTTTCCGGCTGGTATGCCGAAAACGCATTTTTCCGGGTTGAGCTTGATGTTGTATGTTCAGAGGTTATCAAATGTGAGCCTCAAGCCGTCTATTAGAGATTCGACATGCTTGGTTTTGACGACCACGTCATCTACGTATGCCTCCACTGTTTTGCCGATCTGGTTGGCCAGACAAGTCTGAATCATGCGCTGATATGTTGCGCCGGCATTTTTGAGCCCGAAGGGCATTGTGTTGAAGCAGAATGGGCCGTACGGTGTGATGAACACCGTTGCGGCTTGGTCTGGCTCTTCCATTTTAATTTGATGGTAGCCGGAGTATGCGTCGAGGAAACACAATGAATCGTGTCCTGCAGCAACGTCGATGATTTGATCGATGCGGGGGAGGGGGAAGGGATCCTTTGGGCAGGCCTTGTTAAGGTCCATAAAATCGACGCACAAGTGCTAGGATTTGTCCTTCTTTGGTACCATCACCAGGTTTGCCAGCCAGTCCGGATGTTTTATGTCTCTGATGAATCCGGCCTCCAATAGCTTGGCTAGTTCCTCTCCCATGGCTTGTCTCTTAGGTTCGGAGAAACGCCGAAGAGCCTGCTTGACTGGCTTGAATCCTTTTAGGATATTTAGGCTATGCTCGGCTAGCCTACGTGGGATTCCTGGCATGTCTGAACGGTGCCAGGCAAAAATGTCCCAGTTCTCGCATAGGAACTCTCGTAGTGCGGCGTCGACATCAGGGTTTAATTGTGCCCCGATGGAAGCTGTTTTTGTAGGGTCCGTTGGATGGACTTGGAATTTGACTATTTCGTCTGCCGATTTAAAGGAGGTGGAATTGGATCTTTTATCGAGTATCACGTCGTCCCTGTTCACCATGGAGCGCAGCACAGTCAGTTCCTCGGCCGCTAGGGCTTCGGATAGTGCCTCGAGGGCCAGTGCGCCTCTCTTATTTTCGGCGCGGAGTGCTATGTCCGGATCACTAGCAAGAGTGATGATTCCGTTGGGCCCGGGCATTTTGAGCTTCATGTACCCGTAATGGGGTATGGCTTAGAAGATTGTAAACGCCTCCCGCCCTAATAGAGCGTGGTATCCACTTCTGAACGTGGCCACTTCGAACATGACCTCTTCGGACCTGTAATTATCCGGCATGCCGAACACCACATCTAGTGTGATTTTTCCTGTACAGCGCGCTTCCTGATTGGGGATTATTCCTCTAAAGGTTGTGCTGCTTCGCTCAATGCGGTTCCAGTCTATTTCCATTTTTCCAAGGGTTTCCTCATAAATGAGGTTCAATCCGCTGCCACCATCCATGGGTACCTTGGTGAGTCGAAAGCCGTCCACTATTGGACTAAGGACCAATGCGGCTGGTGCTCAGGTTGTTCGGAATTTAGGTTCGTCACTGGCATTAAAAGTAATAGCCGTGTTACTCCACGGGTTTATTGTTGCCGCGTGGTAGACCTCGGCAAGGCTGCGGAGTGTTCATTTTCGCATATTATGTCGGAGTAAATAGCCATGGGTAGCCTAGCCGGCTTCCCCCGGCCCATCAGAAAAAATTACGAGCCCGTCCGGCTCTCAAGAAGACTCAAGACCTGGGCTGCCTCCCCCCCTGCCGACTATCTTCCTGGCCGGCTTCGGGGGCGGCCCGCCCTTTACCCTCATGAAGAAAGCTGTGGAGGGCCGACTACGAGAAGTCGGCTATAGCAAGGCCGGCTATGAGAAGCCGGCTCCCATAAAGCAGTCAAAGCCGTACCCGTAATGTACGCGTCCACCCTGCGATGATTAAGCGGGGTGTGGCTACAGTGGAGCCTGCCACCCACAAAACCCAGAGCACGCCTAGTACAGTGCACCGTATGGGTGGCCATGACCCGTCCGGCGCGGCACTGTTGCCACGGCGGCTCCGACGCCGTCCATGACAGGCCGCCAGCGTGGCCCCCGAGGCGGTGGGCCCCTTCGGGCAGAGAGATACCGAAGGTGGCCGCACCTCCTCTCAAGCCGGCAAGATAAAGGGCCGGCTTCCCATAGCCGGCCTGCCACCTTCCTCGAAGGACACGCCCATTAAGGAGACAAGATACGGCAGGGCTACAGTAATCGCCCGCCAGGGCGATGGTACTGTAGCCACGCTTACCCCGACCAAGCCTGTGTCGACCGCACGGAGTAACAGTAACCATCCACCGACCAGGCCCTGGCCTGTGGGGCCTGCCTGTCGACCAAGGAGCCGGCAGCCGGCGGGACCCACCAGCCGGCGGGCCCCAGTAGCCGACGCAAAAGCCGGCAAGCATAGTCACAGACAGCTAGGCCCCGCGCCCAGCTGGATTACCATTGTACCCCCGGGGGGTAGGCCTATATAAACCCCCCGATGCACCCATGCAAAGGGGGGGACTATCAAGTTAAACCTAGACACCATACAAGGAGAGGAAGCAAGCTAGCTGAGCCCTTCTTCCTCCTTCCACCCAAAACAGCTCAAGGAGCATTGTGTAGCTACTTGTTCATTTTAGTAACCATCGGAGACCCTGTAGAGCAGCAGTAGGGGTGTTATCTCCTCGGAGAGCCCTGAAGCTGGGTAAGATTCGCCGGCGTGCATGTCTTCGCCTTATCCCGTTTCCAGGCACCGGCGATGTTTTATTGGCTCCCACAATGATAAGCCACCCGTTGGCATATGTCGCACCCACCACCCGACATATTATTTGATGCGAAAGTCTCGAAGACTGTTAATACCGTACTGGTATCCCTGGGCTAGTGCTCTGTGGCTTCTGGGGTTAGAAGATCTTCGCCACTTTTGGCCACCTGCTGGAGTACCCACATGCTCTAAGGCTATGAGTTGGTGTGGCACCCTCTGTACTGTGAATTTTACAGGGTCCATTGAGCCATCCCTCCATTACATTTCCATGCCCTGTAGAGGGTTTTTGCCTTTTGTTGTTCAACCCGGGTGTGTGGCGATAATGCACCCTTTTATTTCGGACTGGGTTTGTATTCAGGGCCGGATTATCCCAAAATTTTATTTCTGTTTTCCAGGCATTTTCCGTCGCACAATACTTTCGTACTATGGACACCAAGTCGGCAACACGTATAATTTCGCGGCGACTTATGGCGTTGAGGATTCCCTTGTCCGTGCAATTATTGCAGAAGAATGAAATTGTGTCTTCCTCGCAGCAGTGCTTTATCCTGTTCATGACTAGGAGGAAACTGACCCAGTAATGGTGTACTATTTCTTTGGGCTCTTGCCTAATTTGGGCTAGATCACTTATGTTTGGGTGGGTGGGTGGAATTGAATCCGAATCCTCACCCAATCTGAGACTCGGGGGCCAAGGAGTTTCCGAACTTGGAAGTTTGGATTCTTGGATGTTTTCCAATGAATCTAGCCCGCTGCCTGACTCTAGGTTTAGGTCTTGAGTGACGTCCTCCCCTCCGTAGGTATCCGACTTGGAGGGATCGGGAATCCGGACATAGCTAGACCTTAAGATAGATGAAGGGTTGCCGCATTATTCCTCCACTACTGCAACATGATGGGTGACCTGGGGAGAGTTGATCTCTCTCAGATCGGGTTTAGGCCCAATCTGATCGTAGTCTGTAGCGACTCCCAGGGCGGCAATGCGATTCAAGAGCTTGTTTAGGGAAGAGAGCTCCATTGGATCTAACTGCTCGGTGAGTTCTGAGTTGACGTGAAGATTGCTTTCGATGACCCGAGAAGTCATCGTCGGTGCAGCGGCCGAACAGGTGGTCATTAGAAAACCACCTAGCCTGAGAGTTTGGCCGACAACCAAAGCTCCCTTGGCAACAGTGCCGTCTCTAAAGACGGGATGAGGCATCCTTCCTGATGGCGACGGCACAGCGGAACTCTCCATGAAAGCACCAATGTCGGTGTCAAAACCGGTGGATCTCGGGTAGGGGGTCCCGAACTGTGCGTCTAGGCCGGATGGTAACAGGAGGCAGGGTACACAATGTTTTACCCAGGTTCAGGCCCTCTTGATGGAGATAAAACCCTACATCCTGCTTGATTAATATTGATGATATGGGTAGTACAAGAGTAGATCTACCACGAGATCAGAGAAGCTAAACCCTAGAAGCTAGCCTATGGTATGATTGTATGTTGCCCTACGGACTAAAACCCTCCGGTTTATATAGACACCGGAGAGGGTTAGGGTTACACAAGGTCGGTTACAAAGAGGAGATATCCATATCCGTATTGCCTAGCTTGCCTTCCACGCCAAGTAGAGTCCTATCCGGACATGAGACGAAGTCTTCAATCTTGTACCTTCATAGTCCAACAGTACGGCCAAAGGATATAATCCGGCTATCCGGAGACCCCCTAATCCAGGACTCCCTCAATCGTCTTTATGAACAACGGGGAAATATCTTGAATGTTGTGCAAAGAAAACAGATAGACAACACAATAAGTTCTCCTAGCACATTAAGTTGACGTACAGCCCTTTCTAAAAAAAGTTCAGGTACAAAATTAGAACAGGTCAAAATCAAATGTACTGGCATATCTGTGCTTCACACCCATAGCTCGGATTTAACTAGTATCTGACAAGATTCAGTTGTTACCTCAAATTATAGCACATCTAGGCAGCCAGCCCTGCCTCTTCTCCCAAAGAAGCAGTGTCCTCCGCCGCGCGATGGAGTAGGCCCTGTGCCATCCATCGTTCCGAGCAACATGGGGAAAGTCTGACGTTGACTCCTGTAATAGACGTCGTCGACGGACCCTGGGACCATCGGCGGCAGCAGGACTTCAATTGATGGATTGACCACTTCTTCGACATGCATGAACACTCGATATAGGTACATCCCTAACGTGGTCCACGGCGGCCTTTGTGGCGACAAATAGTACAACCCCGGTTCCTGCACCGGTATCTCAACACCAATCACCTTCGGTATGGTGGATGGCTTCTTCATCCATGCCACAACTATTAGAGCCCAGCTGTCTGGAGGAACAAACATACTTACGAGCTCACCTCTAAGGTCGTTGATAAGCTCGTTCATGGACTTGCTATTTCAAGAACGTCGAGGCATGCCGTGGAAGGTAAGCTTTGTTAAAAACTCAAGCTCAGAGGGAACCGAGCCCCATCCTGGGTGCCACCGATCAAAGCTCCCCAGCGCGCCATCGCAGAACAAATGTCGGGAAGATTCGAACACACGACTGCAGTCGAAAGTTGTCTGAAACCTGACGAAAAAATTAGCCGGTGGCAGACAGACTTCGACGAGCAAGTCACTTATTTGTATGCCGTGTGCAATGCCAAGAGCTTTGACAAGGTCATCCGGCGAGACGGGAGGCCGGTCGCCATTGATGGTTACAATCAGCACTTCGCCGGCAAACTAGTCGTCAAGCGTCGCCATGCCACTGTTGAGCGATAGCACGCAGCGACCGAAGGCAGGACGGACCTCAGGATCTCCGGCTCGGAGATCCGCGTTGACCGGCGACATGATAGTGTGCTTGAGTACAGGGAGTACAGGAGGGGGATTTGGGGGAACTAGAGTAAGAATCGAGATTCCAGAGGTGGGGGAGGGGCGGGAGACTGCGGATGAAAAGGTAGCATGAATTTCGAGCACGCGCCAATATGCTCTCGGCGCGCAAGCGCACGAAAACATCGGTGGCGCCCACATGTCGGCCTAAGAGTCCTAATTCATTCTTTTTTGGAGAGCTCGGCCTTTTTCAGGATCTTTAGAGAGCTCGGCCTGAGAGTCATAATTGACCTGTTTGGCATTGCGTTACTACTCGGCCCATATTCAATGAAACCTCACTGGCCCAAACAAGTGTACATCATCGAAAAGACACTGAGCTCAAATTATATAACTTGAAAAAGGAGATATACTTTGAACACTGGAGAATGGTGATGCCCTCATTTAGCCCACCGATTGTTCGAGACAATAAACAGTTCGAAACAACGATATATACAACATTCAAACACTGACTAGTGACTACTACTGACATAAACGGCAAGACATGATAGTTCATAAGAAGTCTTGCTACACCACCAAAACACACCCATCTGCAGCGCTCAGACTCTCGTGATCCAGACGAGAATGACATTCTAAACAGAAGCAACTATTACATAGTAAGAGTGACATAGACGAGGATGACGAAATGACAAGGAATATGCATAAAAAAAGAAAGAACTACCCATCCAGAACCAGTAGCAAAGATAACAAAGTCATTCGAAGAGATGATCCAACACCATCATAATTTGCAGCCCCGCTTCAGCGACCAGTGATCCGGAGATACCAGTACTCCACCCTTTCGATGCAACAGCCCAATTACCTATCAACCTAAAGGCTCGAACCACATCACTTCCTGTCGTAATTGAGACATCCAAGGATCAAAGTTAATCCGGATGCCTTTGTCATTCTCACCTTCTTCTGGCTGCAGGCTGTATCGTTGACAATCAGGGGAGTTTGCTCCCGAACTCCTAGGGCTCGCCGTGTAGACACAATTTTCCATAGCAAACAGAGCCTCTCTGCCATCAAGGTCCTTGCCAACGGTGATCTCCTGGTTAATCGGATAATTGAGTCCGAGAAATAGAGAGTGTGAACCAAGGATATTTACCCGCCTCCAACTAAAAAATCCTAAAGGCCCCAACAAGCTGGTATCCTACTCGTAGACGTAACAGCCACTGTCCGGATACTCACGTATTACACGGTGCTTGCAATATAACTTTTCCGGCTCATGTGTCCGAATGATCATCAGTCTTTTGCCATCGTCTGATCGAGCGAGGAACCAGTTGTGCTTCTCTATTTTTGGCAAAGGTGGTGTGATTACAAAGGGCAGTAACTGTAGGGACACTGCATCATATCAAAAAGGACAGACATTGTTAATGTAAGATCAGCATTGTTCAGAGTATGAGTAGGATAATGCAAGAAACAACATTGATATGTCCCTGTTGGAACTGGGAGGAAAATACAGGGAAATGTATACTGGGTTCGAAAATATAGAAGTGCCATGCATGGTTATACTCAAGTAATCTCGCAATCGATTCTTCACAAGAAACTACCATGTCATGCATGTTATGTAATCATGTTCTGTCCTCACAAACAAATTCTTCAAGGTAACTAATAGACCATGCATTGTTATATACTCGTGTTCTGTGGGCAAAAATTTTGTGAGGATATTATTCTAGCCATTGATTGCTGAAGGGCGAATATAGGTATGTACACATGGTAAGCATTGCATGATTTCACTACTTCCAAATATAGAGTTCTCCATATGCACATTTACTTCCCTAATGTATGGTTAGATGAAACCAACAGTGTGGTGCATGTTTCTACATCATGAAAATGAGGAAACTAACATGGCCATTGATACACACTCATATTTAGTAGTAGTATATAGATTACTGTAAAATAAGGATAATATCCATATATTCCTAACCGTTTGATTATTCAGCGTACAAATTGGCTGTAATGACATGGTCACAATCGCATGAATTAACTCATTCCAAATATAGCTGATTTACGGTGTCTCTAATACATTGCCATAGTTCTACTCAAATTCTGCTCAAACAGAGATATGCCAATCATCACAAAAAGTTCAAACAGTGTCATGGCATCATCATTAACATGAGAGGAAACAACTTACACGCACCGTCCCAGCAATACATGGTGCCATCTACTTTATCGATCGCGTAGATGATGCCATTGTATTCAATAGCATCACAGAAGTGTGTATCAGCTTTGACGATGATCCGCTGCGAGCCGAGTTGTCTCCAGCTAAAGAAGGCACCGGCGTAAAGATAGGCGATTTCGCGGTCGAACAAGGAAATTAGCTTGAAGTCTGCGTAATTCGCATGTCGTGTGGGCACTTGGCAGATTACAATCTTCTGCAAAACAAGGTCCGTCCAACTGACGTAGTAATCTACATGACTTGGACCGCGATGGTAATACTCTATATAATCCAACGGAGGAAGGATAATCTCATGGGAGGTCTGGAAGTTCACGAACACCAACTTTTTACCATCTTCTCTGAAGGCAGCCATCCAGTGGGAGTTCATGCCGACCCAGTACATACTTGCCAAGAAGTTTCGGGCGATGGTGATTGGATCGATGTCGAGGGAAATGATGTACAACGACCCACTACATACCTGCAAAGAAGTTTCGGCTGATGGAGATCGGATTGAAGTCGAGGGGCATCATGCACGCCTCCGTATCATGGTGAGCCAATCTCGCAAGACCAGATAGCAGCAAGCAGGGTGTCTTGAAAAGCTTAGGCTTCGCTTCGACGATGGCCGTGTGCATGTCCCTCGAGCATGCAGCCAGCCGCAGGGCGCTCAATATATCCATACACGAACAACAGAGGTCGAGGATGTCACTGGGGAGATTGCTCGAATCGCGGCTCATATGGATGCTACGCGGTTCGCGTTCCGCCATGGTGGAGTTTGGAAGGGGGCTTGATTTACAGGGGAGAAGGATGTCGGTGCTGGAGCGGCTAGCGAGGGAATAGTGGTACTGGGGGAGGCGAGTGAGGCGACGGTACACGGGGGCACAGTGAGATGGAGACGGAGAAGGAGATGGAGATGGAGTGGTGCTATGGGAGCGGAGAGGGAGACGAGGTGAGGCTCAAATGTGCTGTACAGCGGCGGTGACAGACTGGACTGTGCATAGGGTGAGGCTGACTTTGGTAACCCGAACACGCCGCCTGGACTAGTGTCAGGCGCAGGGTGTTGTCATTTCACTGTGAGGACCGGATGAATAGTTTTTTGACCATCAAGTGTACCACAGTTGTACTACTACTACTACTACTACTACTACTACTAGTAGTAGTAGTAGTAGTAGTAGTAGTAGTAGTAGTAGTAGGTACATGAGTACTCGAGTATTGTATAGCGTAAATAGGTCTCCCGTGCTAGCATGCACGTTCACTTCATCGTTCAGGTATCATCCATATTGCGAGCACAACCAAATTCTCGTGCATGCCCAATCAACGCTCTGCCGCGATGCATGCAGTGGTCGTTCTGGTGCATCAAGGACGGCATGCAGATTGTTCCACACTTGAGAAGAAGAAAAATGGAAAGGTAGAATGCGGCAGCAGAGGAATAGAACACTGGCTAACGAGGCTGGGAGGGGATCGAGCATGAAGTTAATGCTCCACGCCTAAAGGTTTTGGGAAAACCTGATTTTCATAAGGTGACTTATACTCACCTAAACGGAGGTAGTATTCCTTAACTAGAGAATGTTGTGTCTCCCACGCACGCGCTAAAAAAAACTATGACACATTTTTTTATCGGTTTGCATAGGTCCCACCTATCAGGAAGGATGGGCACATACACGAACAGGTACGACTCATCAGTCTACCTGCATAGCCTTTTCGTTTAGTCTACCTAGCCATCTAATCAACTGCCTGCGCGCCACTTCTCCCATTTACTTCTCCATCGGGAACCGATTCTCCTCGGCTTCTTCACCTCCCCTTCGTCTTCATTTGCGCCCAAACCCCACTGCGTTAACATTGTTTTAACCTCTTTAAATAATCATCTACTACTTCAGTTAGACTAGCCATCTAATCCTAATTCTCCAAACCATAGCCCTCCAGTTCCACCGGTTCCAAATGGCGATAGAGATCGAGATGCAGGTTTTTAGCATCCAACATGTCCTCATCGAAGGCTCGATGCGCATAGTTGCCACTGTCACCGTCCACCCAAGGGTTGTTCGGCAGTGGATCAACAATGTATCCAACTCCGTCGAAAAGGTAGAGACGAGGGTCATCGGTCTCGACGTAGAGTACACAGAGCGTGCCACTGGGAAGATCCAGCGCGCCGCCATCCTTCAGCTGTGCCTCGAAGATGAAGTTTTGGTGTACAACATCATACACTCGCCCTCCATAGCAGGTGAGCTTCACGATTTCTTGTCTCGGGAGGACGTATACTTCTGTGGGGCAGCCATCGAAGGGGACAAACAGAAGCTGGAGCTGTACAACCTTAATTTGAATAGCATCGCTGACCTACAAACCAGAATCAAAATTCCTGTAGAAGTTTGTGATAAACAGACACCATCCCTATTCGACGTAGAAAATTTTGTGCTCGGTACAAATCTTCAGAAGGGTGACGAGATGGTGGCATTAAGGTCGTCTGGATGGAAGAATTATCCCTTGACGTACGAGCGGATAAAATATGCTGCCCTCGATGCCCATGTGAGTTTCGAGATAGCTGCAAGGTCCAAAGAGCTTGTTGCGAAGCCGTCTCCCGCAGAGAATGAGAAGAAGAAGAAGAAGAAGAAGAAGAAGAAGAAGAAGAAGAAGAAGAAGAAGAAGAAGAAGAAGAAGAAGAAGAAGAAGAAGAAGAAGAAGAAGAAGAAGAAGAAGAAGAAGAAGAAGAAGAAGAAGAAGAAGAAGAAGAAGAAGAAGAAGAAGAAGAAGAAGAAGAAGAAGAAGAAGAAGAAGAAGAAGAAGAAGAAGAAGAAGAAGAAGAAGAAGAAGAAGAAGAAGAAGAAAAGGCTGCACCAGCAGGAGGGCATTATGGATGGATGAACTATTTCCTCTCTTGTAAAAAAATTATTCCCTCTCGGTGTATGTTGATATAGATGGACTATTTCGATGGTGTGCATGTCTTTGGAACAGAGTAGTAGCTTAGGTCCGCTTGACTATAAGGAACTATTTATCTGCATATATAGCTTTCTCTGCTACTCCTTCCAGTGATCGGTATGCAATGCATGTGTCCATAGACATGACATCTTGTCCATGGAAGTTCAACTACGGCGACCATCATGTTTCATCTCGCGATTCCCACGACGCCTCTCCAACCCACGGCAACACGCCCCTCCACGTGCGCCTCACCCCTCTCAGCTGCACCACCCCTCTACCTTTGTGTGCATGACATGTGGGCCACCTAAAATGCGGCGAGCATCAAGTTTCTACCACAGCCACCCGCGATTCCCACGACGCCGCTCGAACCCATGAAACCACACGTCCCACGACCTATGGCTCACCCCTCTTGGCCTCACTGCCCCTCTGCCTACGGGAGCATTACATGTGGACCAGTCACCTATCGGGTCCACATGTTATTGACTCAAAGGTAGGTGTAGTAAGGTGCTGAAGCTCAGTCCCGACGGCCCTGAGAGGGAAATGTAACTCATGCGCCAGGGCTTGTGGTGTTCCTGCAGCACGAACTCGTGCCAAACTCGAGATTTGTTTCTTTACTGTACATGCACGCAATGATTTAATGGACATTGTAATCTCAACATGTGATGGGGAGCTCTAAATTTGAATTTGAAACTTCTAAAACGAAAAGATTCAAAACAAATAAACTGGGAGAGAGGGAGTATATCGTAGGATGTGTCCCATACAAAATAAGTCCCCTGGTTTGTCACCGCGAAGATGCGGTTAGAAAGGAGCACAGCGAATTCCTACTCGTACGGCAACAAATCGGCCGTAGACAGCATGGTCCGCCTTTGACCGCCATGTGCAAGGTTCGTGCTATCTTATTCAATCTCACCGTGGTTCCATCGTACCAATTCATGCAGTGGCCCATTGCATGGCTGATCCCAATGTTGGAAAAAGGTTCTACGGGAACGGTTTCACCGTTGTAAATGTTATGCAAATTGATGTTGGTACCCTCCCGTACATATGCAAGCCAATCTCCACTCACACCAAGCCTAACCTGTGAAACAGTGGGCAGGGGGAGAATTATGAAATGGACACGGAAGTAGTCTTTAGAATGCATTTACTACGTGATCAAACTCATCTTACATGCTCATTAGAGGAAATTCGAGTGCCCCTCAACGTCAGCATCTCAAGGGGCGTCAACTTGCAACTACGGCCATGCCACGCTGGAGAGACCCCCAAGGAAACATCCTCGTGCATTCCACGGAACATCAAGATGCATTTGTATGAGTAGTTTATCTTATGAGAGAAAAGGATGAACGAGGGAAGGCGTCTAGAGATAGGGATGGACACTACTACTACCAATGTGCTGGCCCGTGCGTTGCAATGGATCCAAAGTAGTAGAATAATACTTGTTCACGTGCTTGAAATATAAACACTCTAGTTTTTATATACATGTGCCAGCACACATGACAGCTTGTCCATGGAAGTTGAACCACGACGACCATCACGTTTCTTGTTTCTACCACTAAGCCACTGAAGTTCGGTCCCGTGGGCCCTGAGAGGGAAATGTAACCCCCGAGGCAGGCCTTGTGGTGCTCCCGCAGTACGAGCTCGTGCCAAAACTGGAATTTTTTCTTACTACTACCAACTAGCACTAGTAAGGTACACGTGCATTGCACGCATGAGATTCTGGTGGTTTGTGCATTATGCTTCTACATGTGGAGCTTTCTGGATTCTAACATGTGGCAAAATCTGGTGGAATGTAAGGTTAGGCAAGTTTGATTAACTTAGGCGAGTGTTTGATTCAAGCCACACCTTAGGCAAGCCACACTAAGCCCCACATGACATACACACAAAAAATGTGGCAAGATTCCCTTAGGCTTGCCAACTTGTTTCTCTCATTTTGAAGAACTAATAACTTTGCCTAAGCTTAGTTGTGGCAAAGTTAGGGTCTGTTTCATTCAAAGGATTTTCATAGGATCTTTGAAGGATTAGAATCCTTAGGAATTTTTCCTACGTTGGTCGTTTGATTCGTAGGATTGAATCATGTAGAATATTTTCCTAAGGAATCATTTGTACTACGTTTCATAGGAATTCTAACATGCACTCCAACCTCTTGAAAGAAATCCTTTGTTTTTCATGTGACACAATCAAACAAACTCAAATCCTATAGGGATCCAATAAACATGCCATTCCAATCCTACTTTTTTCCTATTCCTGTGTTTCTGCAATCCTATGAATCAAAGAGGCCCTTAGTCATGAATTAAGTTCAACCATGGAGTCTTCTAGATTATACATGTGGCAGAATCCGGTGGATGATATCCAGCGGCCAGTAGTGCTCGGATTTGCCATCTTTGTACCATCGGATTGGCTTCATCCAACGACCAACTTTCAAAGTTTTTCACACACTATATAGGGGGTATAGATATAGATGTGTCGGTCCGTTGCAATGGATCCAAAGTATATATATCTATTTAGTGGAGTGCACTCTAAACACATTATCTATTTATTTTTCTCTAACCTTCTGTAGCCATGCCACCAAGCCACATAAGCTTCATGGGTGCCCCCACATCATATTATTCATACTACGTTGATTGAAAAAAAGATAAATCACCCAAAACAATATCTTCCCATTTTTTGTTCCTATGATGTTGTGTCGTGCATGTACCTACTAGTTGTATAGTGGTAGTACTAGTAATATAGTATTAGGAGTACAAACTTGGTACTAGTAGGAGTAGTACTAGTATGGAATGCTCCTACTCTATCAATGAGCCCCTACTGACACCAAATTTCTTGGTTTCCGTGCTACAGCTAGATCTTCCCCTCGTTTCTTTTTTCCAACCCGGCGGCGGGCGGGGTGTCGGTTTGCTCAACGGCAGTCCCACATGAAAGTGAAAATGTTAGGCAACATGCCTTCCCTAAGCCATGTGTCGTGCCGGACGGGCCGTGTTGTACTCCCGATTCCCGGGCGTGTGGGGGTGCAACGCGAATGCGGCAGGCCTTTTCCTTTAACCAGCAGTGTGCTCGTGCGTTGCGACGGATCCAAAGTAGTAGAATAGTAGTATTTGTTCACAAACTTGAAAGAAATCACTATTGTTTTGATATACTGCTAATATATTACTCCCTTCGTACCTAAATATTTGTCTTTTTTGAGATTTCAAATGGACTATCACATACGGATTATATAGACATATTCTAGTGTTTCTAGCAAGATGCCCGCGCGTTGCATGAAGTTGATGGAAAAGGTAAGCACAACTTATAAATTGACGGATGGAGTCCTAGTTATAGTGATGCATATAATTAAGCAAAGGGATCGCACATGTCGGTATTGACTTGAACGAGAATGCAACAACACAATAAGAATTAAGGCCACGATGATGCGATCCCAGTGGTGGTTACAGAAGGCAGGAAGAAAGATAGATCCACGAATGTACGACCTCCTCCTCCTCCTCAACTTAGTGCGCCGGGCCACCGACCGGCGGCTAAGGAGCGGCGGCTTTTGTGGCGAGGTCGAGGTGCTTCTCAGCAAAGGCATCCAAGGCTTCCCGCCGGTTGAGGAAGGCCGACGTCGTAGCGTCCTCACTGGCCTTGTAGATACCTATGTACACGATTTCCTCATACATGTGGATGTGTAGGTCGACAAATTCTTGCAGGGCGAGGCGCCTCGCGGTGAGTGCGACCTCCAGGTGGACATTCTTCGTGGCGTCGGCGGGCAGTCGCAGGGCCACCAGTGCTTGAAAGAGGTTCTGGTCATGGAGACCGATTAGGGTGGCAGGCAATGAGGAGCCTGAGCGCGCGCGCTGGAGGAGTACGGCGATGTCGTTTGCGAGCTTCTTGAGGACGGTGAACTTGTTGCTGGTGGCAACGATCATCTAGTCCAACTGAGATTCATAGTTGGCGTCGAAGGCGGCCATCCACCAGCCGCTCTCCAACACCGTCTGGAGATGATCCTCGGCGCCATGTGCAGGCCAGCGTCGTGGACCATCTGGCACAACCGCTGGCCGCTCACAAGCATCGCCGCCATGGGTATGGAGTGAGCTCTTTTGCACTTAGTGTAGGTTCTTAGGCAAATTCTTAGGTGCGTACGATGTGGTAGATGCATTGGAATGGAGGGGCGCCTTTATATGAGGGCAATGAGGGCAAACTGCGTTGCATTCACATCGTGCAACCTCTTTTCCCGGACCTCCTCCCATTACTTCCCTCATGCATTAATTGAAGAAGGATGCATTGGTCGTTCAACATATCAGGAACCACTACTCCCTCCCTCGTCTGCATTAAAGCCATATCGGGAACTGCGCCGCCCGCTATCAAGTCGAATACTCCCTCCGTCTAGGTGAGTATTAAGTCATCTTATGAAAACCAAATACTCCCTCCTTTCTGGTTTATAAGGCTCAGTTCAAAAATCTCACCAACTAAGGTAGATGATGAGTGGTGGAATATTTTTTGTAGTTTGCAAAGCACCCAATTAATGCTCTTGTTTTCCTCAAAAAATTATGTTTATGAATGCATTAATTGCAATGCATGCATGCATAAAGTGCATGCATTGGTCAGTTTTCTCTTAATACTTGCATGCAATGATTTAATGCACCTTGAAGTCTGAACATGTGATGGGGAACAACCAAATTGAGCCTTATAAAATGGAAAAACTAAAATTTTGAGATAAGCCCTATAAACCGGAAAGGAGGGAGTAGTAAACACATAGGCGTGGTGCATTAACTCTCACGTTGTTTCTTATTTTTTGACATAAATAGAGGAATCAACCAAGAAGAGATGTGGGGCTTGTATGCTTTTAATGACTTGAGACTATCAAACATGACATGAAGTGGTCAGTTCGTTGCACAAGAACAAATACAACCCACGTCAGCACACACGCATCTTATATAGCATCACATCCAATGGCTATAAAAGATGAATGAGACCAAATTATATCTCATCTAGATGAGTTCTAGCAAAATTGTATTAATAATACTTAGTACTCCTGCGCCATGTCTCATATATTAGTATCATGTAGTACTTTATTTATTTATGAGGTATCCAGATGGCACTGCACCGCCAAGAAAAGAGGGTAACATCAAAATTATGGACTACTTTTTTGAGTATGTTGGTAAGGTCCGGTCATAGTCACATGTTGAAATCTCTAAAAAGACAAATACTCCCTCCGTCCGGAAATACTTGTCATCAAAATGGATAAAAGGAAATGTATCTTGACGTATTTCAGTTTTAGATACATCTCTTTTTATCCATTTTGATGACAAGTATTTTCGGACGGAGGGAGTAGAAAACAGAGTTGGTGATGATGGTGTGTGTGCCATCCTGCAATATAGGCCGTCGGATTTATATCTAACGGATAGGAAATAAACTATGGCAATTTTGCAAAAATTTACCCACGCGTCTCTCCACGTTCGCAAATAAGGCCTTCCCTCATTCAACCTTTTCTCTCACAAGATAAACTACTCATACAAATGCATCTTGATGTTCCGTGCAACGCACAGGCATCTAGCTTATTTCTTTTAAAATAGTGTTGCGATAATTGGGTTGAAGTGATATATTTTATGTCTGCCCCAAATGATTTCAGATTCACTAGTAGTAACAAAGAAAAGGTTGCATTGTTAATTAACAGAAAACAGGGTGAAAACTATCACATGAGGCCGGTAAAAACAAGGCACACTGGGTTCAACGTCATCGTCACTACAGTTGTGCGCACGCGAGAAGTCTACATATCGAGGGGGCTACCGAGCGAGGCACCGAGACACAATGTTTGAGAGAGAAACCAATTGACAGATTATGATCAGATCGAGTTTTCACCCTTCTGCTGTCATTGTTGGGGGAGGGAGAGAAAGACGTATCGAGAGTGTCTGCGGTAGGCACAGAGGCACAACTAGCGAGTGTGTGTGTGTGTGTGTGTGTGTGTTTGAAACAGGAGTAGATAGATTATTATCAAGAACGATATGCCACCCTAGTCCTTCAGTGTCGGGTAGTGTGTGTGTGTATGTTTGAGAGATAAGCCAGTCGATAGATTAGTATCAAGATCGAGGTGTCACCCTACTCCTTCGGTGTTGGGAAGTGTGGGTGTGTGGGGGGGGGGGGGGCAGTGACACTCAGATATCTCTACTCTTATAACAAATAGAGTTGGTGATGATGGTGTTCCTACCATCCTGCAATATAGGCCATCCAATTTATATCCGACGGACAGGAAGGAAACTATGGCAATTTTGGAAAAAGATACCCACACCCCTCTCCGCATTTGCAAATAAGGCATTCCCTTGTTCATCCTTTTCTCCCACAAGATAAACTTATCATACAAATGCATCTTGATGTTCCGTGCAACGCATGGGCATCTTGCTAGTAGGGAGAAGAAGTTTGTGTGACACATATCTAGCTATATTAAGGGATAGGTAGATAGCATATGTGTGAGAGACATTAGTGGCTGTGGGTGGGCGGAATTAAAGGGGTGGGCATGTTAGACATAGAGAGCGTGTGTGTTTCTATGTGAGAGACTTGTAGGACGGGGTAGAAAGACGAATTTAACCCTGACGGAGGAAGATAAATACACGAAGTGCGCGTGTGTGATTCCGATGCCCACAGGGAAATGAGATATGTATGCGTGTGAGAGAGATTGCACAATTCATTCACGTATCACTATCCAGCGATCGTGGACGTGCATCGCTTGAACATAAGTCAATATCTACTTCGTATCATGGCCAAAGGTACAATATTGATTCAACGCTATAAAGATTGGACACTCACATATCACATTTTTTTCTATTTAAATAAGCCTTTTTAGTTGTGCATGCCAAAGTTATAGTGATGTTTCTTCAAACAACCAATGTAGCTATCATGAACATGCACCATTGTTACTCTTGCATTCAAATTCATTAGTCTTGGATGATTTAAGTTTCTATTTTGAAGTAATATATGTAATATTCATATATGAATTCAACGGGTACGCAATTTATGAAATGGAGGCTATGTAATCATATGAGGTAACACTTTTAAGTTGCTGACTACAATATCCATTTCTTTTTGTGCGCCTGTACACTAACACGTCAATGCATTATGTTTAAAGTAAATAGCCAATAGCACTAAATTATCTATTTACACGAGAAATACACAAGCTGAGCGTTTGATCCTTTTTTTGTGAACGCGCCACTACACCCGTATGATTGGCCGCGCCCGTGTGAACGTCCAAGTTATCGGTGCATCATCCCGAGTTATTGTCTTTTTTCTGGGTGGACTTCACACCATTTATTAACTGCTGACGCGTGCCCCGTGTACACAGTCTAGCATGACCTTCCCGCTAGCACAGTCCAAAATTAGTTGAGACTGGATACGAATGATCCCGCAGGTGGCAAAATCTCCCGCCTCCTTCTAAAATTTCCGCCACCTTAGTCTTTAGCATGCGAAATCCCCCTTTTGTCCTTGGTGCACGCAGACCAACAGTTACAATACCGCCCTCATCTACATGATAGGTCGGGGCTGCTTTGGTAACTTCCGGTTCCCCCACTACACGGCACCCCCATTTCTTCTCCCCCTCCCGCAAAAATGACTAACTCCACAGCACCAGAGCATCTTACATCACGCCGTCGTACTTCATCGCCCTTTCTCCCCTCCCCTCTCAAAACCCTAGACTGCTCATCCACCGGCGTACCATAGCCCATTCACTGCCAGCGGCGTCCACCTCGCCGGATCTGCTTCTACGGCCGCATCTACCCCTCCCACCTCCCCTAGAAACAGGTAGACTGCTCATCCACCACTGTACCACAGCCCATTCAGTGTCGGCCTTGTCCACGGTGCCGGATCTGCTTCGTCGGTACTCTCGTCAACCACCGCGCATCTGCAACGGCTCATTCGTACTCCCCACTGGAGACGCTTCGTCCACACCCCCCGGAGCCGCCCCACCGACGCCCCCATCAATGGCCTCTGATCCTCTTCGCCGACACCTTCCTCAACCCTACCAGAGCCGCTTCATCGGCACCTTCCTCAACCCTACCGGAGTAGCTTCACCTATACCATTCTCAACCCTACCAGGGCCGCTTTGCCAGCTCACAAGTCTACGGCCTCAGATCCGCTTCCTCGCACCCTCATCCAACCTACCGGAGCAGCTTCTGACGCCCCATCCATGGCCGCAGATCCGCATCGTCGACACCATCCTTAACCCAACCACCCAAGCAGCTTCACCTACTCCCTCATCCACGACCATAGATCCGCTTCGCCCACACCGTAGTCCACCCTACCGGAGCCGCTCCACAAACACCCTACTCGATGGTTCTAGATCTACTTATCGGACCCCGATAGCCAGCACAGCGTCATCACCCTTGATGTTTCTAACCTGATTCCCACAGTCTGGAGAGATGCCAAGCACCCGCCACAGCCTAGGTACTTGTCACCTTTAAACCCGTCTTGCATCACCTGCCTGATGTACTTCAAATATACTAACCGGTCCCTGTTACCTGTTATGCAGCTGGCAAAAACTACAAGGACGATGTTTCTTCTGGATCTAACAGCTTGGCCAACCAAGAGCCTGGACTGAGGCATTGCTATGATCTTGTAAGAGCGTCTCTCTCTCTCTCTCTTGTATTGTTCTATGCTTGCCAGCGTGCTTTGCTAGGATTTTCGACTAGTAATCCCTTTGTGCAGACAATGATTTCTACTACTGGCTGCTAAATTAGATATGTACATGTCATACATGATACTACCTCGTACCTTCGTTCCTAAATATAAGTCTGTCTAGAGATTCCACTATAGGCTACATATGGAGCAAAATGAGTGAATCTACACTCGAAAATGCATCTATATACATCTGTATGTGGTCCATACTGGAATTTCTACAAAGACATATATTTAGGAACAGGGGCAGTACATTACACAAAATTGTAGGTGGCATGTAGGAATTCTAGTGCACTACATTAGGCTCCCTTAGAGTGCCTGCTAGTCCAGCATACAGAGTCATGGCTAGTTTATGGTACGCACACAATCGTTAATTGGTGGTTTAAATATGCGCAAGGGATATGCAATGTAGTATCATGTAGAGATGTCTGAAATTAGCCGTGTCAACATGCAGATAGGGTTACACAATGAAAAAGTACAAGATGTATGTGGCAATTTCATGGAACATCGCAAAAAAAGGAGAGGCAGCGGTGAGCCTATACACTGTGCCATGGTATGTCACTCCTCCATTGCAATAATCGTGACATGTTATTTGTATGCCAGTTCTATTAGCCAAGTTTCTTAGGGACAGTTATTACGAGTTATCCTAAGAAAATAAGCACCTGTGAATATAAGCTCCATGTAATAAGCCAACCAGTTCTTTTCATTCCGTTTTCAGCTTATCTTTGGTATGATCAGTGGAAATTCTAGATTGCATTATATTTTTTCATTTTTCTGCCCATATGGAAATTAATTTGACTTGCAAACATCAAAAATTGAACCCAGTGCAATAATTAATATGATAGGGAAACAGACCATCACTATTTGCTCAAAATGCAAATACAAAGATACTATCTACTTGGCACAATCTTCTTTGGTCAATGTTTTCCATAGAGATCCCATTGCCTAATTTAAATGAAGAACGCATGACCCACATTTAAATGAAGAACAATTATTTATTGAAATTCGATGGTCCAAGTTGCTGGTTATTATCGTATAGCAGCACCACTTTAAAGCATCATATAGCAGCAGCTGCAGCTCATAGCAACTCATCATACATCAGCAGCAGTCTGCAATTCATCATATACCAGCAGCAGCTCATAGCAATTCATCATATAGCAGCATCAGGAGCAGCCCATAGCAATTCATCATATAGTAGCAGCAGGAGCATCTCATAGCAATTCATCATATAGCAGCAGCAGGAGCAGCTTGTAGCAACTCATCATATAGCAGCAACAGGAGCAGCTTGTAGCAACTCATCATATAGCAACAGCAGCTCATAGCAATTCATCATATAGCAGCAGCAGCTCATAGCAACTCATCATATAGCAGCAGCAGCAGCTCATAGCAATTCATCATATAGCAGCAGCAGGAGCAGCTCATAGCAATGCATTATATAGCAGCAGTAGAAGTAGCTCATAGAAATTCATCGTATAGTGGATCAGAATGAAAATTTGGCAAAAAATCAGAGGAGATCCTCACCTTGTTGGATGAGCTCATCCTTCAACAGCACCTTAAGGCCATGGCCTGGGAGGAGGGGATGGGGAATAAGGTGCCTTCTGCCGTAGTGTGGCATCAGCCGTAGTTGTGCAGCGCCG
Source organism: Triticum monococcum (assembly GCA_034509565.1). NCBI lineage: Eukaryota > Viridiplantae > Streptophyta > Magnoliopsida > Poales > Poaceae > Triticum > Triticum monococcum. The sequence goes on along the minus strand of CM067844.1, from coordinate 80,945,043 downwards.
CCGGAGTAGTGCGTTGGACGAACCACAGTGGAGCAGCTGCTAGAGACCATGAGAATGAGGGGCGGCGCCAGAGGGAGGAGAAGCCAGGGAGATTTGCCCCTACCTACCTGCCATGTAGCCTTGCTGGACATAGCATCATCGAGGACAAGGCCAGATGGGACCAGTGGCGACGGCTCGCTGGAGGAACCCTAGTGCTGCAGGCAGGGGATCAGGCAGAGGGAAAGGGGAGAGGAGATGCAAGCGGGCAGGGCAATGAATGCTTTCGTGTTTGTTTTTACTTGAGGGTCAGGTGTGACACGGACATCAGCAGTTGCATTTTGAGTGTAATATAGGCAGACAATAGAGTCATTTCACTATTCCCCTTCCCTTCAATTTTTAGGTAGGTTCTACCCGAAACACCCCCCTCCAAAGAGAAATTAGTTAAGCCCAAGCCTGTAACTCAAAAAATGACTTCTTTGCATCTTTTATGGCTTATTTTGACAATATGCCATGAAAAGGAGGAATCGAACTGGCCCTTAACCTGCAATTCAATTGTGCATGCAACGATGAATCACTCCTGCCTGCTATCTGTACATTGGCATCATCATACATGGCATAACCTAATACATGTGCATTCCATTGTAGAATCTAGAATATGCAATGTTTATGTTAGTTCATACGTTGCACATGATGTTTAAATGCCCCTTAAAATCTAGTCAGTCAAGTGATGGTCTTTAAGCCTCCTTCTTTGCTTCTTTTCTTGATATGTAAGATTTGCTCACACATCTGTTCAATTGCTTGTTTGCATCAGCCAACCGTACTAGGACTGTTTGCTTTGATTACTTGCTGTTCTTGACATAACACTCTAACAGAGCTTGTCAATGATTTAAACACTAAGGGCTGCTGTAGTGGGGCCTTGTCTAACTCATAGGTGACATAAAGGTTTGGTTGTACACTACAGTAGGCTCTCCAAGAGTACCTGGAGATCCAGTTCGAAGGTATGCCTAGTTTTTACATAGTGCAGACATAGTAAATGCTCATTTCATTGTGTGCAAGTGCAAGAGATGTGGCATGTTTCATTATGTGGTGTGTTTTGTTATAATCTCATTCTTTTGTGTTCACAGACTGGAAAGTATGCATATTTATCTTCCAAGGAGACGAGTAACTAGTTTGTGTCACCTTGCAGAGGGGGTGCAATGAAGATAAGATTGAGGATTTCCAAGTACAAGATGTTAGGAAGGAGCCTTGCAAGAGAAGTAGGAGCTGCATTGAGCCTCTTCAACTTGCTAAGGTAAATCACTGTATGCAACTCAACAGTTCAATTCGTTGTTTGTTTCAGGCATAGGTAATTTTCTCTTTTCAATTGCTTTATTTGTCCTCAGTTAATGAGATGCCCAAATAATCATGCCTGATGTTCGGTACTTGTATCACTATTAGTTGACATAATTAAAGGCCTTACCATTTAATTACTCTGCCGAAGTGTGCCTGAAGCTTTGAAGTCTATTAACCAACTATTATTGCATGAGGCTCACAATCTAGTTTATACTACGCTAATGATTGCATAGTTTTGCCTGCTGTAGTATGTTTGTATGAAACCCTCTGTTATTCATTATGCTCCCTAAGACTTTAATTGAGGCACAAAATGTCCAACTGCTTGCTTACTTATACGCAACGTGCTGTCTAAATTTGTAACTTGTCTGTGTTTTCGATTGGGCCCCAACAACATGCTCCTCTGGTGAGCTAAGAGGGATTTCTGTATGCAGGGTGCACAGACTATCTTTTTTATAATTTTTAAAATATCACCTGATTATGCTTCATGACGTGTAACATTTTTTTGAAGGTAATGTGTAACATTATTGTTAGTCCTGTTTTGCCATGTAGTACAAAATACTGTCTTGTTCGCTTCACTGTTGTGACTATATTTTTGCCCTAGTCATGTGTACTTACAGAAACATTTCAGGATGAAGTGACATCAACACAAAGATCTGCGAGCAGTGCGGCATGGCCGTTACCGAATGATTATGGATTGGAATTGGAATGTGCTGATGTTCTCGAGCATCAACTAGAGGTGGCAAGACAACATGTACATGATTGTCAACGTATAATCAACAAGTTGAGACTGGACATGCAGGTATTAGATGCTGGAGTCAAAAAATGAAACAAGACACTGAGGTAACCATGAAGGAATTGTAGATTTTGCAGACTGAAATTTGTGCAATCTGAATCCGGCCAATCCTATTATCTGAAGAGATTATAGTTCAAATGGAGTTATGTTTATGCGCGTCCATGATGTATGAGTTGTATTTGCCCAGTGGGTATAATCGACTGTAATTTCTTTATTGTATAGTGTAGGATTATTATACCTTTCTATGCCTTGATCTTTTTGTTGTAATAGTGTAGGGTTTTTAGACGTGATAGTATTGAGTAGGATAATTCTTTGAATATGCTATATCGTTCAAACGGGGGCCAATTCGCCCGACCATGGCCCTTCACGGGCCGTCGGATCCATGAGCCTTCTACGTCTCATAGGATCCATGAGCCTTCGACGTCTCGTAGGATCCATGGGCCTTCTACGTGTCGTAGGATCCATGGACCTTCTACGTCTCGTAGGATCCATGGGCCTTATACGTATCATAGGAGCCATGGGCCGCCGGCTCATTTATGGGTCTTGTACGGGCCTTTAATGGGCCGTAGACGGGCCTTTAATGGAAATCGTACATTTTATGGGCTAACCATAACAGGCCATTAATAGGCCGTATTTGGTGATGCTATGAAAATTGCCCAACAGACTAACGGTCCACAAACGGGCTGACTGTAACGACAAGCTGAATTTGGCCCACAAACAGAAAATGACAGTAACGGGCCGTAAGTAACCGAATGCTGGAAATGAGCCCAAGAATAAATGGGCCCTCAAAAGGCCAAAAGTTAACTTGGGCTAGAAACGGCCCAACGGAATAACGGGCCGTTAATGGGTATAAAGTGATACACTGTTCATTACGGGGAAGTTTCACCACGGGCCATTAATGGTGTAAAGTAATACACTGTTCATTACGGTCCAGTTTCAGCACGGGCCGCTAATGGGCCAAGAGTTACAAAGGGCCTCATATGGGCCGAAAGACGTCATGGGCTATACATGGGCCAGAAGTGAAAATGGGCTGCAATCATATTGGATGGCCCAGATGATGCTAATGGGCCTAATTCGGATAGGGCGTAAGGGGCCTTGGGTTAGCAGGCTGTAAATGGGCTATATGCGAACATGCCGTTAACAGGCTTTCCATGGGCCGGCCCACCAACTTTTGACCAAGTCAAATGGGCCGGCCTTTTCATAGGAATGGGCCACTATTGGGTTGTGCCACATGTCGATGTATCATAGGCGCCTTCTGTCCAGTGAGTGGATGACATCTGTCCCAATGATGAGCCGACACGTGTTTCCTCTAGCCAATGATGATTTTACACGTGGAAAATCCCCATTGGTCACGGCTATTAATGGGTTATTGGATCCAAAACCAGACCCGATAGCTTAATGGTGTTCCGTTACGGTGGATACCACGTGTCGGTCACCCTTGACGAAAGCACTTCTGTGATCTGCGATTAATTGTCATGGAAGTGGACACTTCCGTGATGATAATTTTGGTAATGTCATGGAACACTTCTACGACAGCACAGGTATGACTATCTTGATTCTGTCATAAATTTGTCATGGATGTACATGCATGACAAAAAAGCGACCTACTGTGACAAACACGTATCATCACGGAAGTGTACTTTTTTGTAGTGATCATTATCGTGCTAAATTTTAACTGTGCTACCTGGTCCTTCTTCCCGGAGCACAACTGTCACAGCCCTAGAATTTGATTGCAAATAGTTGCATAAGCATCCATGCATCATGTCTAAATTTATTTGAAACTTGTAATGGGGATGATTCAAACCCTAGCATCAATAAAATTCAAATAGGTTCAACTAAAATATTTTTCAGTAAACCCAAAATGTCTTTCAAAAATGTTCATTATTTATGGAAAAGGGTGAACACCCTAAGGAAAGATGATGCCCATTTTTCCTTGACATTTATGGTCATTGAATTAAATCAATAGGTATTTGAGTTAGGGTTATAAATGCCTATAATTATTTTTGTAACTCCAATAATTCTGAAAATTATTGTGAGGCTTTGGATTAATCCAAATAGTTCACACAATAAATTTACAGAAGCAACAAAATTGAATTTGGTGGTGAAACTAAATTAAAAAAAAACAAGCTACAGAAAAACAGTAAATGGAAAAGAATTAGAAAGGTTAAAAATAAGGAAGCAAACCTGGCCCTACTTACCCGGCGGCCTAGTTGGCCAGCCCAGCCCACCAGGGGCGTTGCGGTCTTCTTCAACCTCTACCAGTAGGCAGAGGCAAAGTCACGCACGCGCGCGCTGGGAGGTCGCCACCTCCTGCTTCGCGCTGGAGGCTCAGCCCTCTCCCTTCTCCGCACCAGGAGACGTGGACGAGGCCGTGCTTGCCCCCCCTCACTTTCCCCATGCCTCTCTCCCTCCTTTGTCTCTCTCCCACGCTCCTCCCCGGACACACCCGAGACCGCCGACGAGCACCACTACGCCCACCGCCGTTCCCTTGCCCCATGGCTGTGACCTCTAGCTCCGCCTCGATGCCGTGAAGCTCCAAGCCGAAGAACGCGCCCGCGGATGCCTTGCAGCATCGTCACCGCCACCATCTTCCTCATCTGCTCTGATGAACGCCGTCGCTCGATTCGCCGACCTCCGCGCGTCCCCGAGCTCGCTGACCTTCTGCTCCGCCCCCTTGTGAGCTCCTCTTCCTTTCCTCCCCGTCCTCTTTGCTCCGCCCCCGGGTTGCTTGCTCGCCGCCGTCGTTGAAGGTCACCGAACTCGTGCCCGAGCACGTCGTTGAGGTCCTGCAGCCCCTGTAGACCCAAGGGTGTGCCTAGTTTGCTTCTTCGTGCACCATTGCGCCATCCCACTCGAAGCCGTAGCTTCGGCTGCCGCCCAACTCGCCTGCACCGCCACTACCGAGAGCCCCGCGCCGTGTTGCTGGATGCGCGGGAGCACGGGCTCCCTCCTGGTTCCCTCAGCGCGCCCAGCCGCCACCCCGGCGAGCCACCACCGCATTGCCAGGTCGCCGGCGCTTGATCCGGCGACACTGACGTGGAGCCATCATTAGGCGCTAATCACCACTAACCCTCCTAACAGACACTGATGAGCGGGCCCCGCGTTGGTCAAATCCCAGTCAACACGGGATTAACCTCTAATTAACTATAAGCATATGACATGTGGGACCGGGTCGACAGGTTTGACCATGGTCAGCCCTGTTGACTTGCTGACGTCACGGTGACGTCATGCTGACGCAATAAGTCCTTTTCTGGATTTGATTTATTTCTAAATAACCAGGAAATTCCAGAAATGTCTAATACTTCTAAAATTCATAGAAAATCAACCGTAACTCCAAATAAGATAAATTATATATGAAAAATTATCAGAAAAACCCAATCTATCCATCTGTACCATTTTCATGCAGGTTTGATCAAGTGAACCTCACTGCTTAGGATGAAACATGATTAGGGCAAAGTTCATAATAGGTTTGGAGTTGGAATTGGATGTAGTTTTGAATTCCACTTCAATTAAAATGACTTTCTGTCGCATTAGCCCAAATCAACAGCATATTGCCATGTCACATTCATGCATCATATTGTCGCATGGCATTGATTGTGTTTCTTCTTTGTTTGTCGGTAGTTGTTCCCTCTCGATAGACGTGTTCCGACGATGAGTTCGATGACACTGATGAAGAACTTTACTATCTTCAGAAGTGCCAGGCAAGCAAAACCCCCTTATTCATTCCGATACAATCCCACTCTCTTGCTCCTGCGCTATTTTACTGCATTAGGACAACACTGTTTCAACGGTTACATGCTGCGGTAGCTGAACCCCTTTCCTCTGCAAGACCTGTCATTGCCATAGTAAATAGATGAAACCCACTAGCATGAGGAGGAATTGTTTGAGCCCTGATGTGCCTACTCATTCATGCTTGTTGTCATGCCTGCTACTGCTTAGAGTTTAGTCCGGTCTGATTCATCGGGAATGAATTGGAACGTGGTGACCATGTCCTACCGTTGAGAGCTAAGTGTGTGAACACGATTTGGTAAAGGTAGCGGTGAGAGGCCATGTAGGAGTACATGGTGGGTTGTCTCATTGCAGCCGTCCTGAGGAACTGAGTTCCGTGTTTGTGATCCATGAAGAGTTACTACCACACATTGGATTCCGGTAACTCGGCCCCTCTCTCGGCTTATTAATCAACTCGATCTCTGTCCAGGAGTTGCAACTAGTTTATGGTGTTTGTAGGTAGTCTTAGTAGTCTACCAAGTGGCACACGGTACAGGTGGGCTTGGGACAGACTAGGCACAATGGCATGGTGTACCAAGTGGCACCTGGATGGTGGGCTTGGGAACCTTGCACACATCGTTTGGGTCCGTGAGCGACACCCCGGCCGGATCTCCTTGCGGATGGAACCCGAATAGGCGATAAACCTAGACTAGAGACTTGTTGGTTAGTCAGGTTGTGGCCGACTCCCTCGCCCGGCTTCCGCTTGAAGGTTGCCGAGGTACATGACGTGTACATGGCGATAAGTGGCGAGAGCGTGTGTGAAGAAGTACACCCCTGCAGGGTTATCATTATCTATTCGACTAGTCGGATTCCTCGGATATGGAAACTTGGACCCCTTGTATAGTTCATAGACAAGTGAAAGTGGATACTCTAAAACTCGCAAGATAAGCGTGAGTGCTATGGATGGCTTTCTCGTAGGGAGACGGGAGCGGATCCATAGTTCTGTATTGATATGGTGAACATGTGGACTCGTGTGGGCCACCTCAAAAGAGTTGCTTGCAGTCGTAGTTTAGCATAGCCACCGAGTCAAAGCTGGCTTGCTGCAGTTAAACTCCACCACCCCCTTTGTTGATACCGGTGGATATGTAGATAGTTCTGATGTAAGTCTTGATGGGTACATTTGTACTCACGTTTGCCTATTTTATGTTTTTGCAGAGAGACATCAGTCTCGCTAGTAGTTCCGCGTGGACTTCAATGTTTAGCTTGTTACCTCAGCTACGATCTTGTGCCCTCGGCAGGATCTAGTAGATAGTCAGGTTTCTCAGCCTTTTTCATTTGTAGATGTCTGTACTCAGACATGTTAAGCTTCCGTGTGTGCTTTGACTTGTATGCTCTGAATGTTGGGTCATGAGACCCATGTTTGTAATATCTCGCTCCCCGGAGCCTAATGAATAAATACTTTGAGTCGTAGAGCTATGTTGTGATGCCATGTTGTATTTGCACATATCGAGCATATTGTGTGTATGATTGAAATGCTTGGTATGTGTGGGATCCGACAACCTAGTGGTTTATCCTTGGTAGCCTCTCTTATGGGGAAATGTAGTCTTGTGCTTCCGTGAGCCATTGTAGTCCGTTACAGCCCGGTTCACCGGAGTCCTGCTAGCCCAGCACTACTGCTCAGGACACTTGACTAGCCGGCATGTGTTTCACTTCATTCCTGTGTCTGTCCCTTCGGGGAAATGTCACGCGGTGACATCCGGAGTCCTTCCTAGCCTGCTACAGCCCGGGTTACCGGAGTCCTGTTAGCCCAGTGCTATAGCCCGAATTCACACGCTGTTGACCGACATGCTCGTAGTTGATTCATGTATGCCTGTCCCCATGGGTTAGTGCCGCTATGGGTTCATGACTAGCCATGTCGGCCCGGGTTCTCTGTCATATGATATCATATACGTGAGCCAAACGGCGCAAACAGTCCCGGGCCCTGGTAAGGCGATACCCGTGGAATACCGTGCGTGAGGCTGCAAAGTGATATGAGGTGTTACCAGCTAGATCGATGTGACTTGGAATCGGGGTCCTGACAGCTTTGGTATCAGAGCCTGACTACCTGTAGGATTACCAAGCCAAGCTGGTCGAAGTTGAGTCTAGAAATGCTTTAGTTATATATGGGAATTGATTGTGGAAGGGAACGTAAGGCTCTTTTTACTCCTTATCCTCATGACCTTCTGATCTGAGTCATCTTATCTTTTCTACGGGGTTAAGAACTAGGCTTCTCTTCTATCTCTCAGGATGACGTTTTACTAAACCGTAGTTGCCTAGGAATGTTGAGTTTAAGCCTCAGTTCAGTTCCTACTACTTCCGTGTGTTCATAGCTGGCCTTAGAACCTTGATATTGTGATGTTGAGTGGTTATGCCACCATTTTTGCAGGTTGTCTCAAATCTTTTGAGCATTTACAGTCGTTATGTTGTCCGAGTCATCCCAGGTTTCTAAACAGTCTAATGCATTTGCAAATGTCTTCATCCCGTTTCCGATGTCCTTTGGGCTAGATTAAGCACACTAATCGGTCTGTTGAGGTACTTTATTGCCTCGACATATATGTTGGAGCTATTATTATGACCCTAGGTGTCTTAGAGGACCACCTAGTAATCTAGCCATGTTTGGTATTACCAGTATGAAAATTCTTGCCACCTTTCTTGAAAGCATCCCGTGATGTCATTTAGTTAGTAGGTATTCTACTATTGGGTTTTTGAACCCGAGATTCACCCTACTTCATGTTGTTAGTATTTGCTAGTTCCCTTAAGATATTAGTAACCTTTGCGATATTCTCGAGGTCCGTGGTATTTCTTTCTTCCAAATACCATGAACCATTAAGGCAGAAGTTCTTTGAAACAAAAGATCACCATTAGAGTACTCTTGAGGAGTTCTCCATTCATAATTGTGATTCTGCCAGTTCTACCTTTCTGCATGGGTTATCCGGAAGAATTATGTTGAACTTGTTCGACATGCTAATCTATGCATCTACAACTCAGAAAGATATATGTTCCTTTGAGTTGTCCCTCTCTTTAGTGGTATCATGATCTCCGTCTATCACTTGATAGTTAAGAGCATGTCTTGCATTCATGCTCATCGACACCTCTTATTCTTGTGGTCTGTCAAGCCATTCTATTCTGGAATGACTAGGAGAAACAAACTCCAGTACCTCATCCATTTCTAGGATTGGGTCAAAGTAGTTGTATTCCACAGATCAAAATGCCAACCCAGCTTTTGTTCTGTTCTACCTTGGAGTGTTACCATATTTATGTCAAGAATGTCATGAGAATTGCACCACCTCTTATGAATTCTTGACGCAGTGATACTTATCACCATCATTATTCATTCTTCGGTCCCGTGTTGTTGTAACCGAAATGCCGACAAGTGAACTGTGATGTGTGAAATCAATACTCCTAGCAACCTCGTTGCTTGGTAGTAAATGGACAATACTCTCATTCTTAGCATGCTGGTTATCGAATCATCATCCTAAGATTGATCGTGCTACCTGGTCCATATTTCCTAGTGCACTCTTCGATCAATGAGTTAGGATTGTGTCAATCCCTCGCTCCCTTGATCATATGGTCTTGCCCTGAAAAGCAAGATTGTGCTCTAGCTAAGTAACATATCGGTGGTTTGTGATTTTCCGAATATCTTCTTGGAAGTGTTACCAGGTTGTTCCCTGATCGCTATGTTGAGTTCGTGATCATGTTGGTTTTTCTCTAAACCATCCATTCTCCAAGAATCTGTGTTGGATACCCCCGAGCTAGTTCATTAAGCTAAACAACAACTTGGGGAATTGGAAGATGGAAGCTTGTCTGGCTTAGTTCATGATAAGGGATATCTTTTGTGTGTGTGTGTTGAAGAAAGATGATATCTTCATCGATTGGACCCTATGATCAGTTGTCGGACCTATTGTCTTATCAAAACTTTGATTTGAGTATGGGCTATCACCAAATCAAATCAGTACCAACGATGCTTGTACTGTTGTCTTACTCATGGTTGGTCCCTCGAGCATACACCATTACATCCTTTGGGTTTGACCAATGCTATCACCGTGTTCACATGATGGTGGAAGTCTAGTGATATGGAAATTCCAATGAGTTGCTGTTGAACCCGTCAGCAGCATTTTGTCTCCCCCATGATTCATGTTGAACATCAACCTAGTATTGGAAACTTTGTAAGCAATGCCTTCGTGTTCCGTTCATGAAGCTTATGCTTGGATGGAAGAAGTGACTTCCTCAAATTCATGTGCATTTGGAGCAAGTTCCCGCCATAAGTTCGAGAAAGCTTGTTTTTGCTCTCTCTGGAATCATCCCAAGTTAGTCATGCCTATGTGCGAAGTACTCTATGGTATGATAGGTTGGCCGCCTCCATTCTGTATGTGTTCCTAGCACACCAAGCCACTGATTGATTTGTTCAAGGGGAAGAAGTTCCTTCTTAAGAGCTAATGATGACTTATGCAAGAACTTTGTTATCCTTGATGATGGTACCCCACTTGAACTCAGTTGTGTTTTATTATAAGACTACTACATGGTCATGCTTCTCTGGGACAACATGTTCACATGTGTTAGCAGAACCAGCTCATGTTTTCGAGCTTACTACCATACTCCATTCCCAACAATCTCGCAATGCCATCTCGTCGATTTGTGTTGCAAACTTTCATTTTCTTCTAGACTCGATGGGTCTGGAATATCCTGTTACCAACCAGATCTGAATCTCAGGCAAATATGATGGTTGGAACTTTTCCAAGATCTATGATGTAGGTCCCCGACAAGGTTGATGTTCTGGCCGACACACATAGCCAGAAGATCTATCATTGTAGTATCTTGATTGAGCTATTTGACCATCTTCTCCATGAGAATTTAGTGTGACTTATTCTTGAAGTTGTTCCTTAGGGATCCTTGTGCTCTCAGTTTCTTCGATGACTCTATAACCATTGGAACGTTGGAAACACTCTCGACTGTTGAGTTCTTCCCCAGTTACCAGAATCATTCCCAACATTTGCATTGTGTTCCCAGCTTGCACCTGAGTAGTTGTTGTTCAGGATCATCTTCAAAAGTGGACTTACCATGGGTCCCATCCATTTCTGATGATAAGCTAAAAATCATCAATTGCATTGTCTTCAACAAGGTAGTCCACATCATCCATCCTAGTCGGAGTATGCCATTCTTCCGAACCCCTTCCAACGATCGATTGTGATTACCTCAGGCTGGTATAAAGAGTTTCAATGATCTTTGTATCAAAAGTAATTCTTTTTGCCACTTAAGGGAAATGCTCTACGACTCACCTTTCCCTAAGGTGTCCCGTTATGGTATTGTGGGCAACTTAACTCCTCACTACTTTGAAACCCCCTCACCATCTATTTAAGCGTAGAATTGTTGCCTACCAATTTGAACCTTTGTCATATGTTTCTCATCCATCATCTCTGGTGTGTGTTCTGTGTCTCACCTCAAGTGATGTTTCTATGTCTCATTCCGTGAGTTGATCTTCTGTTCATTAAGATCGATGATCCAGTCCTGTGAGGTTGTCATGCTCTCTTGTCGGCATGTTGGATGAAGTTCTCGACGGAAAGGATGTCATAATCAATATGATATAGCGGATCAACATCTCCGAGAAGGGCAGTTGGATCATGAAGATCGTGTTAGCTTTGTGCCCCCTAGTCTTCTTAACTCATGCCTTGAATCTCGGGACGAGATTCTTGTTTAGTGGGGGTGAGTTGTCACAGCCCTAGAATTTGATTGCAAATAGTTGCATAAGCATCCATGCATCATGTCTAAATTTAATTGAAACTTGTAATGGGGATGATTCAAACCCTAGCATCAATAAAATTCAAATAGGTTCAACTAAAATATTTTTCAGTAAACCCAAAATGTCTTTCAAAAATGTTCATTATTTATGGAAAAGGGTGAACACCCTAAGCAGAGATGATGCCCATTTTTCCTTGACATTTATGGTCATTGAATTAAATCAATAGGTATTTGAGTTAGGGTTAAAAATGCCTATAATTATTTTTGTAACTCCAATAATTCTGAAAATTGTTGTGAGGCTTCGGATTAATCCAAATAGTTCACACAATAAATTTACAGAAGCAACAAAATTGAATTTGGTGGTGAAACTAAATTCAAAAAAAAGCAGACTATAGAAAAACAGTAAATGGAAAAGAATTAGAAAGGTTAAAAATAAGGAAGCAAACCTGGCCCTACTTACCTGGCGGCCTAGTTGGCCAGCCCAGCCCACCAGGGGCGTTGTGGTCTTCTTCAACCTCTGCCAGTAGGCAGAGGCGAAGTCACGCGTGTGCTGGGAGGTCGCCACCTCCTGCTTCACGCTGGAGGCTCATCCCTCTCCCTTCTCCGCACCAGGAGAGGTGGACGAGGCCGTGCTGACCCCCCCTCACTTTCCTCATGCCTCTCTCCCTCCTCTGTCTCTCTCCCATGCTCCTCCCCGGACATGCCCGAGACCGCTGACGAGCACCACTGCGCCCACCGCCGTTCCCTTGCCCCGTGGATGTGACCTCTAGCTCCGCCTCGATGCCGTGAAGCTCCAAGCCGAAGAACGCGCCTGCGGATGCCCTACAGTGTCGTCACCGCTGCCATCTTCCTCGTCTGCACCGATGAATGTCGTCGCTCGATTCGCCGACCTCTGCGCATCGCCGAGCCCGGTGACCTTCTGCTCCGCCCCCTTGTGAGCTCCTCTTCCTTTCCTCCCCGTCCTCTTGCTCGCGCGCCTGCTCTAACTGCGCTAGCTGCCGCTTCCGTGAGCTCACCACCGGCGTCCTTGTCGCCGCCGTCGTTGAAGGTCACCGAACTCGTGCCCGAGCACGTCGTTGAGGTCCTGCAGCCCCTGTAGACCCAACGGTGTGCCTAGTTTGCTTCGTCATGCACCACTGCGCCATCCCGCTCGAAGCCGTAGCTCCGGCTGCCGCCCAACTCGCTTGTGCTACCGCTACCGAGAGCCCCGCGCCATGTTGCTGTCACCGCTGGATGCGCGGGAGCACGGGGTCCCTCCTGGTTCCCTCAGCGCGCCCAGCCGCCGCCCCTAGCGCCACCCCGGCGAGCCACCGCCGCATTGCCAGGTCGCCGGCGCTTGATCCGGTGACGCTGACGTGGAGCCATCATTAGGCGCTAATCACCACTAACCCTCCTAACAGACACTGATGAGCGGGCCCCGCGTTGGTCAAATCCCAGTCAACACAGGATTAACCTCTAATTAACTATAAGCATATGACATGTGGGACCGGGTCGACATGCTTGACCATGGTCAGCCCTGTTGACTTGCTGACGTCACGGTGACGTCATGCTGACGCAATAAGTGCTTTTTTGGATTTGATTTATTTCTAAATAACCAGGAAATTCCAGAAATGTCTAAAACTTCTAAAATTCATAGAAATTCAACCGTAACTCCAAATAAGATAAATTATATATGAAAAATTATCAGAAAAATCCAATCTATCCATCTGTACCATTTTAATGCATGTTTGAGCAATTGAACCTCACTGGTTAGGATGAAACATGATTAGGGCAAAGTTCATAATAGGTTTGGAGTTGGAATTTGATGTAGTTTTGAATTCCACTTCAATTAAAATGACTTTCTATCGCATTAGCCCAAATCAACAGCATATTGCCGTGTCACATTCATGCATCATATTGTCTCATGGCATTGATTGTGTTTCTTCTGTGTTTGTCGGTAGTTGTTCCCTCTCGATATATGTGTTCCAACGATGAGTTCGATGACACTGATGAAGAACTTTACTATCTTCAGAAGTGCCAGGCAAGCAAAGCCCCCTTGTTCATTCCGATACAATCCCACTCTCTCGCTCCTGCTCTATTTTACTGCATTAGGACAACATTGTTTCAACTGTTACATGCTGCGGTAGCTGAACCCCTTTCCTCTGCATGACCTATCATTGCCACAGTAAATAGATGAAACCCACTAGCATGAGTAGGAATTGTTTGAGCCCTGATGTGCCTACTCATTCATGCTTGTTGTCATGCCTGCTACTGCTTAGAGTTGAGTCCGGTCTGATTCATTGGGAATGATTTGGAACATGGTGAACAAGTCCTACCATTGAGAGCTAAGTGTGTGAACACGATTTGGTAAAGGTAGCGGTGACAGGCCATGTGGGAGTACATGGTGGGTTGTCTCATTGCAGTCGTCCTCAGGAACTGAGTTCTGTGTTTGTGATCCATGAACAGTTACTACCACACATTGGGTTCCGGTAACTCGGCCTCTCTCGGCTTATTAATCAACTCGATCTCTGTCCAGGAGTTGCAACTAGTTTCTGGTGTTTGTAGATAGTGTTAGTAGTCTACCAAGTGGCACCCGGTACAGGTGGGATTTCGACAGACTAGGCACAGTGGCACGGTGTACCAAGTGGCACCCGGATGGTGGGCTTGGGAACCCTGCACACATCGTTTGGGGCCGTGAGCGACACCCCGGCCGGATCTCCTTGCGGATGGAACCCGAATAGGCGATAAACCTGGACTAGAGACTTGTTGGTTAGTCAGCTCGTGGCCGAGTCCCTCGCCCGGCTTCCGCTTGAAGGTTGCCGAGGTACATGACGTGTATAGGGCGATAAGTGGCGAGAGCGTGTGTGAAGAAGTACACCCTTGCAGGGTTATCATTATCTATTCGAATAGTCGGATTCCTAGGATATGGAAACTTGGACCCCTTGCATAGTTCATAGACAAGTGAAAGTGGATACTCTAAAACTCGCAAGATAAGCGTGAGTGCTATGGATGGCCTTCTCGTAGGGAGATAGGAGCGGATCCATAGTGGTGTAATGATATGGTGAACATGTGGACTCGTGTGCGCCACCTCAAAAGAATTGCTTGCAGTCGTAGTTTAGGATAGCCACCGAGTCAAAGTTGGCTTGCTGCAGTTAAACTCCACCACCCCCTTTGTTGATACCGATGGATATGTAGATAGTTCTGATGTAAGTCTTGCTGGGTACATTTGTACTCACGTTTTCCTATTTTATGTTTTTGCAGAGAGACGTCAGTCTCGCTAGTAGTTCCGCGTGGACTTCGACGTTTAGCTTGTTACCTCAGCTACGATCTTGTGCCCTCGGCAGGATCTAGTAGATAGTCAGGCTTCTCAGCCTTTTTCATTTGTAGATGTCTGTACTCGGACATGTTAAGCTTCCGTCTGTGCTTTGACTTGTATGCTCTAAATGTTGGGTCATGAGACCCATGTTTGTAATATCTCGCTCCTCGGAGCCTAATGAATAAATACTTTGAGTCGTAGAGTTATGTTGTGATGCCATGTTGTATTTGCACATATCGAGCATATTGTGTGTATGATTGAAATGTTTGGTATGTGTGGGATCCGACAACCTTGTGGTTTATCCTTGGTAGCCTCTCTTATGGGGAAATGTAGTCTTGTGCTTCCATGAGCCATAGTAGTCCGCTACAGCCCGGTTCACCGGAGTCCTGCTAGCCCAGCACTACTGCTCAGGACACTTGACTGGCCGGCATGTGTTTCACTTTGTTCCTGTGTCTGTCCCTTCCGGGAAATGTCACTCGGTGAAATACGGAGTCCTGCCTAGCCTGCTACAGCCCGGGTAACCAGAGTTCTGTTAGCCCAGTGCTACAGCCCGGATTCACACGCTGTTGACCGACATGCTCAAAGTTGATTCATGTATGCCTGTCCCCATGGGTTAGTGCCGCTTTGGATTCACGACTAGCCATGTCGGCCCTTGTTCTCTGTCATATGGATGCTAGCGACACTATCATATACGTGAACCAAAAGGCGCAAACTTTCCTGGGCCCTGGTAAGGCGACACCCGTGGAATACCGTGCGTGAGGCCGCAAAGTGATATGAGGTGTTACCAGCTTGATCATGTGACTTGGAATCGGGGTCCTGACAACAACTTTCGACCCTGAGCTAGTATTATGTTGATCTTCCTGATCATGTCATTTCACCTTAAACAGCAAGCTTGATTTAGAGTTTATGTCGTACCCGTGGTTCCAATAACCATTTGCTTCATCATTCCTTTGACTTGATGTCATCACCGATGTGACGCCCCGAGACCGATGTGCCAGGTGTCCGCCAGTTATTCGCTATTGTTGCCTTGTCATTCGCTTGCGTGTTGCATCTTGTCATGTCATCATGTGCATTGCATCATCATGTTTTAAAAACTTGCATCCGTCCGGGTTTCCCAGTTCTTTTCGTTATCCATTCTTAGCCCAGACACACTCGCATGCGCCCGCGGCATGTCCGAAATAGTATTTTATAAGTGACTGGAAAAACGTTCTCGGAATGGGTTGATAGTTGGCGTGCGGTCTTATTATAGTGTAGATAGATCGCCTGCCAAGTTTCATCGCATTCGGAGTTCGTTTGTTAGCCCAACCGTTAAACTATAGCGGCATTATAGCCGGACAAATGTCGGACGTTTTCGGTCTCCAGAGACACACGCCGGGCCTCCCTCTCTCTTCTCTTGTCTTAGCCCGAGGCCTTTTGCACAGTCCACCACTCACTGTCAGACCCTACCTAACCTCTCTCGTCATCCTGCGGCTCTCCTCGCGCGCGCGTCCGAAAATTGTCCCGGACCCGTCCTAGACAGTCGTCACCGTTGGATCCGGATCATCCCCAAACATCTACAAAACGTCTCCATTTTGTTTATTGGGCTTCCTAACCTAGTTTTTCTTGAACCGCCCGATTTTGATCGGAGGGTCCAAATCTACCCTAAACTCCCCTCTTTACATATATATATAGAACCGCTAGTCTAATTTGAGACAAAACCCTAAAATCTAGGGGAGCTGTCCCATCCTCCAAATCCTTCCGCCGCCACGCACCTAGTTTTCTTCCTCGGGATCCCCTCACTCCTTCCCGAGCCAACCCAGCGTTGCCACCTACCGCCATCGATACCCTCGCAGCGCATCCTCCCCTCGATCCACCCGGCCAATCGGAGGAGCTCCTCATCTCCCGCTCCTCCCGCAGCCAGCTCCTGTCCCGAGCACCTCCTCCTCACCTCATTCCCCCCTCATGCTGCCCGGCCACCGGAGCCCCCTGCGCCAACGAGCACCACCAGCAGATGAGTGCCCCGAGAGCCCTGCTCCCTTTCCCTCCTGCTTCTGTTTCTCTCTCTCTCACACTGATCTCCTTCTCTGAATCCTTCGCTGCGCCTACAGAGACCCCCTG
The DNA here is from genome assembly GCA_034509565.1 of Triticum monococcum. Taxonomy (NCBI): domain Eukaryota; kingdom Viridiplantae; phylum Streptophyta; class Magnoliopsida; order Poales; family Poaceae; genus Triticum; species Triticum monococcum. The sequence continues at coordinate 80,928,064 of CM067844.1, read as the reverse complement.
TAGGTTCCCGTCGCCATGGACGACCTCCTCGTCGCCCGTCCGTCGCCTGAGGCTCCGCGGCCGTGCCAAGTCCCATGCCGTCGAGCCGTCGCCCTTGTTTTTTCCCTCGCCATGGAGTCCCCTGCTCCTCCCCGGCGCCTGAAACTGGTTCCGCCGGCCTCTGCGTCCTTCTTCATCGAGCAGGAGCTCGCTCAAGCCCCCTTTATTCACTGCTTGGACACCATCAAGCCGTGGAGCCTTCGCCGTTCCTCCTTCGCCGGCCCCTTCTTCTGTACTCGCCGGAGTGCGTGCCAAGTCCACCGCCGTCATCCAAGTCCCTCGCTGTCGGCCCCTACTTCCCTGCTTCAGGCAACAGTACGGGATCGAGCTTGCCGCCGCTGTTGCGTTGACCCGCACGATGCCTCGCTGGACCGCGCCTCCCCTCCTCGATTCGATCCAGCCATCGCCAGGCCTCCCTCCTCCCACCGACTCGGCCAGGCCCAGGGTGAGCAGCCCCCGAACAGCCCCTCGTCTTGATTTTTTTTTCTCTTGTTGGGCCGGCCAGATTCGGCCCAGATCCTGTTTTTTTCTGGTCTGCGATTTTGCCTTTATTCCAGAGATAGTAGTTTTGTAGAAAACCCCCTAGACTACATGCATATAATAACTCACAATTGGTGCATCGTATTAAAATGAATTATATATGGAAGTTGCTTAGAATTTTGTGTAGAGTAATAATATTCAACTTTCATCTATGTTTAGAATGTTTAAAATGATGTTTGATTAAATTTGCTCATATGCCAGGCTAAAATGATTTAATTCATAACTAAATAACCGTAACTCGGAATTTAATAAACTTTATATGTAAATGTGGTTGAATTTTGCCTAGTTTAACATGGTGGCTTTACTTTGCATGTTTAACAACTCTAAAATATTGTTTAGGGCAGAATAGTACCAAACCTTAAAATATGCACATGAGGAGTTTCCGGACTTGTTGTTTGTTGTTCCGGCCTCATTTAAACTTGCCTAGATAGGTAGTTTTCCTATGCTCCACCTCTTTACATGTTTAACAACATTTAATATTGATGGGTACATAAACGAGATCAAACTAAATAACTTGTTGTGGTGTTTCCTCAATATGCAACTCGTTGCATAGTGAGCTCCACTTAATTTGTAGAATTGCTTGTGCACTTTGCCACGCCATGCTTCATTAAACCGGACATGCATCCTACTTGGTTGTGCATCAGGCCATGGTCATGCGTTGGTTGTTTACTATGTTGTTTGCTCCTTTCCGGTGTTGCTTCTTCGGGTTGGTTCCGTTAACATCGCGTTTGTGAGGATCCGTTCGACTACGTCCGTTTGTCTTCTTCATGGACTCGTTATTCTTCCTTGCGGGATTTCAGGCAAGATGACCATACCCTCGAAATCACTTCTATCTTTGCTTGCTAGTTGCTCGCCCTTTTGCTATGACTAAGCCGCGATACCTACCACTTGCTTATCATGCCTCCCATATTGTTAAACCAAGCCTCTAACCCACCTTGTCCTAGCAAACCATTGTCTGGCTATGTTACCGCTTTGCTCAGCCCCTCTTATAGCGTTGTTAGTTGCAGGTGAAGATTGAAGTTTGTTCCTTGTTGGAACATGGAGGTGTTGTTCCTTGTTGGAACATGTTTACCTGTTGGGATATCACACTATCTCTTATTTAACTAATGCATCTATATACTTGGTAAAGGGTGGAAGGCTTGGCCTTATGCCTGGTGTTTTGTTCCACTCTTGCTGCCCTAGTTTCCATCATATCGGTGTTATGTTCCCGAATTTTGTGTTCCTTACGCGGTTGGGTCATAATGGAAACCCCTTGATAGTTCGCCTTAAATAAAACTCCTCCAGCAATGCCCAACATTGGTTTTACCATTCGCCACCTAGCCTTTTCTTTCCCTTGGGTTCTGTAGACTCAAGGGTCATCTTTATTTAAACCCCCCCCCCCGGGCCAGTGCTCCTCTGAGTATTGGTCCAAACAGAGCCACTAGCAGCGCCACCTCGGGGAAACTCGAGGGCTGATTTTAGTTGTACGTAGTGCTCATCTAAGTGTGCCATGAGAACGAGATATTTGCAGATCCTATTGGGATTTGTCGGCACATTCGGGCGGTGTTGCTGGACTTGTTTTACCATTGTCGAAATATCTTGTAACAGGGATTGTGAGTCTGATCAGGTCTTCCCGCTAGAAGGAATATCCTTCGTTGACCGTGAGAGCTTGTGATGGGCTAAGTTGGGACACCCCTGCAGGGATTTGAACTTTTGAAAGCCGTGCCCGCGGTTATGGGCAGATGGGAATTTGTTAACATCCGGTTGTTGAAAACCTGAAGTTGACCTTATTTAAAATACATCAACCGCGTGTGTAACCATGATGGCCTCTTTCCGGCGGAGTCCGGGAAGTGAACATGGTGTTGGAGTAATGCTTGACGTAGGTTGTTCTAGGATCACTTCTTGATCATAGTTGTTCGACCGTGCTTTTGCCTTCTCTTCTCGCTCTCTTTTGCGAATAGGTTAGCCACCATATATGCTAGTTGCTTGCTGCAGCTCCACCTCATACATTTTACCTTACCCATAAGTTTAAATAGTCTTGATCGCGAGGGTGTGAGATTGCTGAGTCCCCATGACTCACAGATACTTCCAAAACCAGCTTGCAGGTGCCGATGAGACCGTGCAGGTGATGCAACCAAGCTCAAGGAGGAGCTCAATAAAGATCTTGTCCTTTGTGTTGATCCGTTTCTAGTTGGTCAGTAGTGGAGCCCAGTTGGGGTCGATCGGGGTTCTGTGTAGCATTTGGGGTAGTCTTCTTTTATTTTGGTTCCATAGTCGGACCTTGTTTGTATCTGGTTGATGTAATGCTTTATTCATGTATTTGTGTGAAGTGGCGATTGTAAGCCAACTATGTATCTCTTTTCCCTTATGTATTACATGGGCTGTGTGAAGATTACCTCACTTGCGACATTGTTTTCAATGCGGTTATGCCTCTAAGTCATGCTTCGACACGTGGGAGATATAGCCGCATTGAGGGCGTTACAAGTTGGTAATCAGAGCCTTCCCCGACCTTAGGAGCCCCCTGCTTGATCGAATCGCTGGCGTTATTGAGTCTAGAAATGTTTTGACTCATTTAGGAATTATATATATCGAAGAGTTAGGACTTCTTTTTACTCCTCAGTCCCTTCATCGCTCTAGTGAGGCATCCTGACGTAGAGTTTTGACTCTTCTCTTCTAAAATTTCACTAAAAAAAATTTAGGATCACGCGGCTATCTTGGAATCATTCTGATCGATTTGTGACGAGAACATTGTTCTTGGTGCCTCCTGACATTTAGGGGTTGTGGCAGTGTCCCGGGGTGTTGAGCTCCGAGGTGTTGTCGTCACAATTTTATCGTTGCAATTCTGGAATACCTGAGATTAGTTTCGCCGACATTGAAAATCTCTTTTATGCAGTTGTTGGTGAGATAACCTCGATGCCACCCAGTACTGGGGCGGGAGTTCGGGAGTATTGCCATAACTCGTATAACGGATGCTTTTCGAAGGTTGAGGTAGATGATTTTCGAAGGTTTCTTGGTTATGTGTTGAAGGATGGATACAGCTGGATGTAGGATTTGTTAGTTTGGGTGAGATATTATGCTTCCCCTGTATCCCCAACACCTGATTGCATAATCGGAAAATTTCGGGAGTTTATAAGTGGGAATTCAAGTAGCTCTTAGGATATCTTTCCGACAGATGTATGATACGAAATTGGGGTTCGACGTCTAGTGGTCCGCCTATCCACGGTTGGTTTTACAGTGGTCTCGTAGTGTCTTAAAGAGTCCTTGGCTATGCCGACTCGGGGACGCTTGGTATGTCATGTGCACTGCCTTGTACATGATGGTGTTGTACGATCGAGCCCGTGTAGGCCCCACCACGAAAACTTCGAACGAAATCTCTATCATATGTTTGTTCCGGCTTATTTTGCAAGCCAATCCTTTGTTTTTGTTTTCACTTGTGGTATTCGAGTTGCTTCAATGTCAAGTGTTGATTCCATACTTTTCCTAAACGGTGTTCTTATACTCCGTTGTGAATACTAATCCTTCTCGATCATCGAGTCTGTCATGTCAATCCTTTTCAACTGGTGTGTCTCTCTTCAAGTGGATCCGATCATTTAAACATCCGCAAGATCAACTCAAGCCTTCTCAACGGTGTTTGTTTCATTCGTCTCCAAGTTGCCTTTGTTTTCCCGCCCACCCTCCCTTTCTCTTCAAGGACCCAGATTTCTTAATCAAGTATCCTTTTATTCTGGTGAAGTCTCTCCATCCTATTCCATCAATATTCTTATCCTGTGATTCTCATGAAGATCCGAACGGAACCTCAAGTTCGTCATTCCTCATTCTTTTTCTTCTCTAGTGGAACCAATTCAAGCTTGGTTGATCATATCCTTTCCTCGTTTCAAATGCCTTCTCATGCCGGTGCACCTTCATAATCATTTCACTTATCGCTATTCAATTGTTCCGGAGTGCTGAAGATATCTCGAAGATTCGTGTTTCCACTCGTAATCCATTCAAGCTATTTTGAGGATGTTATCTCATTCAAGTCATTTAATGCAACCGGTGCATCCTCTCTTTTAAAACGTTCAACGGTGTTTCTTTTGAGTGGGCCCTAACCCACAGGTCTTTTCCCAGGAACTTACCTGACTCTTCTTATTTTCCCGGAGCTATCCTCAAATTTTATTTTCGAAGTTTGACGTAAGAATGATTGTCATCAATCTTATGTTTTTCTACAAGATCTTTCAAATTCTTTTCAACGTTGGTTCAACCTTTCCATTCTTCATTCCAGAGTGTCTAAATAATTCATGATGGTGTTTCTCGTTGCCATTCTCAACTTTTGAAGACCGAAGAAGAATTTTCCTCCATATCTTGCCCCATTCTCTTCAAGATTCATGGGTCTAGCTTGATGCCATCCTCTCATAATTATTTTTGAGCATGAGAATTCTTTTCACCCGTCCGGAGCATTTCATGAGTTGTTTTCCATTTCTTTCCTCCGAAGGCCATCTTTACAAATATTATTCATTTCAGCTTTCAGCTCGCATTCTCCAAATCTTACCGGTGCATCGTTCAAATATCCTCTAATCAGTTCATGATCTCTTCGTTCTCATGGATCTAAATTCTCTCAAGCATCTTCATTATTTGCTAATTCTTACCAGTCATTCTTCCCTTTTACTTCGTTTGTTTTCAATTCTTACGGTGGTTCGTTCAAGAGTTCCCTTCCTTGGTTATCATATCAATTCATTCGTTGTTTTCCAAATCCCACCGGTGGTTCGTTGAAGACCTTCCTCAAGTTTGCGCTATATCTATATTAATTCTTTCAACGAGAATAAGTAGTTTTCCGAATCCGTAGCTTGTCATCAATCTAAATTGGTGAAGGATGCACACAACGTAATTCTTATTCTTTGTTTCATCCAAGTGATTAATTCCTTAGTCCGGAGGTTCATCCAAATTATTGATCTCATTTGTTAATCTTTCTTTTCCTGGAGTTCCAAGCTCTCTCATTTCTCTCATCACGAAGATACATCTAATCATTGCAAGTCTTCACTTTGTGTTTTTAGCTTCTCTTTCATTTCGATTGATCATTTCTTTTGTTACCGGAGTTCTTCATGGAGGCTCTACATGATGGTTCATAAAGGATTTAATTCCTTCTCAAAGTGTTCATTGAGATTCATTTCTAGGGAGCTCAAGTATTCTTCATCTTGCAATCCGGAGTGCAATTCTTTCTACCGTATCATCGGAGGTGGTGTTATGTCATTCTTGATAATTTTTCTTCGTGTTTCATGATTCACAAGTTATCAAGAATGAGGTATTTCAAACCCATCGATCTCTTCATTGGAGTTATCTTGGGTTATATTTCACCTAAAGCCTTCCCTAAGGATTGTTACTATTATGGTGATTATAAATCCAATCTATTATTTTTCGTTAGTGGCAGAATTTCACCTCATAGCTTTGAGATGTTTTCTATAAGTCCACTACAATGTTGTTCTTCTCGTTGTTGGTTTTCCAACAACTCCGTTCAACCCTTCTCCTAAAGATGCCTTTTCAAGCTCTTTTATAGCAGAAGTTGGCATTGTCTTCTACATTCTTTTGTCTCAATTATCTTTATTCTATTCTTTCCCCTGGAGGTCTATTGATGTTGCTCTTTTCACTCCTCATCTCGGTTTGTCAAGATCATGTTCAATTTCTTCCATTTACAGTCGAAGTGCTGTCCAAATTATATCACTCTTATTCCTTCTCTATCTTGTTTAACCGGAGTGTCATGTCCTCTGCTCATGTTCTTTTCTTCGTATCAAGTCTTGCATAACTTTTCAACCGAAGTGCTGTCCGAATTTGTTCTTCCTTGTTCCTCTTTCCTCACGAAGTGTTTTCAACTTCTTGCATCTTTGTTGGATTCCTCCTTTCAATTTGTTTAAACTCTCAAGGTTGGTTGGTTTCACTCTTTTGTCAAAGAAGCAACTTTGTTTTACCTCTTCATCTTCCACTTATCTCTGGTGCCATCCTAGATCTCGGGACGAGATCCTCTCGTAGTGGTGGAGTGTTGTGACGCCCCGAGACCGATGTGCCAGGTGTCCGCCAGTTATTCGCTGTTGTTGCCTTGTCAATCGCTTGCGTGTTGCATCTTGTCATGTCATCATGTGCATTCCATCATCATGTTTTAAAAACTTGCATCCGTCCGGGTTTCCCAGTTCTTTTCGTTATCCATTCTTAGCCCAGACACACTCGCACGCGCCCGCGGCATGTCCGAAATAGTATTTTATAAGTGGCGGAAAAATGTTCTCGGAATGGGTTGAAAGTTGGCGTGCGGTCTTATTATAGTGTAGATAGACCGCTTCCCAAGTTTCATCGCATTCGGAGTTCGTTTGTTAGCCCAACCGTTAAACTACAGCGGCATTATAGTCGGACAAATGTCGGACGTTTTCGGTCTTTGGAGACAGACGCCAGGCCTCCCTCTCTCTTCTCTTGTCTTAGCCCGAGGCCTTCTGCACAGTCCACTACTCACCGTCAGACCCTACCTAACCTCTCTCGTCAGCCCATGGCTCTCCTCGCGCGCGCGTCCGAAAATTGTCCCGGACCCGTGCCGGACAGTCATCACCATTGGATCCGGATCATCCCCAAACATCTACAAAACGTCTACGTTTTGTTTATTGGGCTTCCTAACCTAGTTTTTCTTGAACCGCCCGATTTTGATCGGAGGGTCCAAATCTACCCTAAACTCCCCTCTTTCCATATATATATAGAACCCCTAGTCTAATTTGAGACAAAACCCTAAAATCTAGGGGAGCTATCCCATCCTCCAAATCCTTCCGCCGCCACGCACCTAGTTTTCTTCCTCGGGATCCCCTCACTCCTTCCCGAGCCAACCCAGCACCGCCACCTACCTCCATCGATCCCCTCACAGCGCCTCCTCCCCTCGATCCACCCAGCCAATTGGAGGAGCTCCTCTTCTCCCGCTCCTCCCGCAGCTAGCTCCTATCCTGAGCACCTCCTCCTCACCTCATTCCCCCCTCGCGCTGCCCGGCCACCGGAGCCCCCTCCACCGACGAGCACCACCAGCAGATGAGTGCCCCGAGAGCCCTGCTCCCTTTCCCTCCTGCTTCTGTTTCTCTCTCTCTCACACTGATCTCCTTCTCTGAATCGTTCGCAGCGCCTACAGAGACCCCCTGCAGGTTCCCGTCGCCATGGACGACCTCCTCGTCGCCCGTCCGTCGCCGGAGCCTCTGCAGCCGCGCCAAGTCCAGTGCCGTCGAGCCGTCGCCCTTGTATTTTCCCTCGCCATGGAGTCCCCTGCTCCTCCCTGGTGCTTGAAACTGGTTCCGCCGGCCTCTGCTTCCTTCTTCATCGAGCAGGAGCTCGCTCAAGCCTGAAACTTCTTCCTGCTTGGCCACCATCAAGCCGTGGAGCCTTCGCCGTTCCTCCTTTGCCGCCTAGATCCGGCCCCTTCGTCCATCCTCGCCGGAGTGCGCGCCAAGTCCACCGCCGTCGTCCAAGTCCCTCACGGTCGGCCCCTGCTTCCCTGCTTCGAGCAACAGTTCGGGATCGAGCTTTCCGCCGCTGTTGTGTTGACCTGCACGATGCCTCGCTGGACCGCGCCTCCCCTCCTTGATTTGATCCAGCCAGTGACAGGCCTCCCTCCTCCCATCGATTGGGCCAGGCCCAGGGTGAGCAGCCCCCGAGCGCACCCTCCTCTTGATTTTTTTCTCTTGTTGGGCCGGCCAGATTCGGCCCAGTTCCTGTTTTTTTCAGGTCTGCGATTTTGCCTTTATTCCAGAGACAAAAGTTTTGCAGAAAACCCCCTAGACTACATGGATATAATAACTCAGAATTGGTGCATCGGATTAAAATGAATTATATATGGAAGTTGCTTAGAGTTTTGTGTAGAGTAATAATATCCAACTTTCATCTTTGTTTAAAATGTTTAAAATGATGTTTGATTAAATTTGCTCATATGCCATGCTAAAATGATTTAATTAATAACTAAATAACCGTCACTCGGAATTTAATAAACTATATATGTAAATGGGGTATAATTTTTCCTAGTTTAACATGGTGGCTTTACTTTGCATGTTTAACTACTCTAAAATATTGTTTAGGGCAGAACAGTACTAAACCTTAAAATATGCACATGAGGAGTTTCCGCACTTGTTGGTTGTTGTTCCGGCCTCATTTAAACTTGCCTAGATAGGTAGTTTTCCTATGCTCCACCTCTTGCCATGTTTTTAACAACATTTAATATTGATGGGTACATAAACAAGATCGAACTAAATAACTTGTTGTGGTGTTTCGTCAATATGCAACTCATTGCATAGTGAGCTCCACTTAATTTGTAGAATTGCTTGTGCACTTTGCCATGCCATGCTTCATTAAACCGGACATGCATCATACTTGGTTGTGCATCATGCCATGGTCATGTGTTGGTTGTTTACTATGTTGTTTGCTCCTTTCCGGTGTTGCTTCTTCGGGTTGGTTCTGATAACATCGCGTTTCTAAGGATCCGTTCGACTACGTCCGTTTGTCTTCTTCATGGACTCGTTCTTCTTCCTTGCGGGATTTCAGGCAAGATGACCATACCCTCGAAATCACTTCTATCTTTGCTTGCTAGTTGCTCGCTCTTTTGCTATGACTAAGCCGCGATACCTACCATTTGGTTATCATGCCTCCCATATTGTTAAACCAAGCCTCTAACCCACCTTGTCCTAGCAAACCGTTGTTTGGCTATGCTACCGCTTTGCTCAGCCCCTCTTATAGCGTTGTCAGTTGCAGGTGAAGATGAAGTTTGGTCCTTGTTGGAACATGGAGATGTTGTTCCTTGTTGGAACATGTCTACTTGTTGGGATATCACACTATCTCTTATTTAACTAATGCATCTATATACTTGGTAAAGGGTGGAAGGATCGGCCTTATGCCTGGTGTTTTGTTCCACTCTTGCCGCCCTAGTTTCCGTCATATCGGTGTTATGTTCCCGGATTTTGCGTTCCTTACGCGGTTGGGTCATAATGGGAACCCCTTGATAGTTCGCCTTAAATAAAACTCTTCCAGCACTGCCCAACATTGGTTTTACCATTCGCCACCTAGCCTTTTCTTTCCCTTGGGTTCTGTAGACTCAAGGGTCATCTTTATTTAACCCCCCCCCCCCCCGGGCCAGTGCTCCTCTGAGTGTTGGTCCAAACAGAGCCACTTGTAGCGCCACCTCGGGGAAACTCCAGGGCTGGTTTTAGTTGTACATAGTGCTCATATGAGTGTGCCCTGAGAACGAGATATGTGCAGATCCTATCGGGATTTGTCGTTTCATTCGGGCGGTGTTGCTGGACTTGTTTTACCATTGTCGAAATGTCTTGTAACAGGGATTCTGAGTCTGATCGGGTCTTCTCGCTAGAAGGAATATCCTTCGTTGACCGTGAGAGCTTGTGATGGGCTAAGTTGGGACACCCCTGCAGGGATTTGAACTTTTGAAAGCCATGCCCGCGGTTATGGGCACATGGGAATTTGTTAACGTCCGGTTGTTGATGTAGGTTGTTCGGCGGAGTCCGGGAAGTGAACACGGTGTTGGAGTAATGCTTGACGTAGGTTGTTCTAGGATCACTTCTTGATCATAGTTGTTCGACCATGCTTTTGCCTTCTCTTCTCGCTCTCTTTTGCGAATAGGTTAGCCACCATATATGCTAGTCGCTTGCTGCAGCTCCACCTCATACCTTTTACCTTACCCATAAGCTTAAATAGTCTTGATCGCGAGGGTGTGAGATTGCTGAGTCCCCGTGACTCACAGATACTTCCAAAACCAGCTTGCAGGTGCCGACGAGACCGTGCAGGTGATGCAACCAAGCTCAAGGAGGAGCTCGATGAAGATCTTGTCCTTTGTGTTAATCCGTTTCCAGTTGATCCGTAGTGGAGCCCAGTTGGGGTCGATCGGGGTTCTGTGTAGTATTTGGGGTAGTCTTCTTTTATTTTGGTTCAGTTGTCGGACCTTCTTTGTATCTGGTTGATGTAATGCTTTATTCATGTATTTGTGTGAAGTGGCGATTGTAAGCCAACTATGTATCTCTTTTCCCTTATGTATTACATGGGTTGTGTGAAGATTACCTCACTTGCAACATTGCTTTCAATGCGGTTATGCCTCTAAGTCGTGCTTCGACACGTGGGAGATATAGCCGCATCGAGGGCGTTACAGCCGATTGATTACATCTTCATGAAATCTGTCTACAAATGTGTCGTGATCATCATCAACATTTTGAGCTCCTCCAGGATATCAATCAAATTCATGATGGGAAATACCATCCTTTCCCCTCGGTGGTTTCTTATCATCGACAACATTATTGCCTTCCTTTGATGACAAACTTGTTCGTGTTATGTATGCACCTTGCTATCCAGCTTGTACTATGTTCTAACTTGAAGTATTACTGTCTTTTCTGCCAAGGATATTGTGAGGATTGCCCCACCTCTTAAGAATTCCTGGTATAGTGATACTTCTCATCATCTCCATTCATTTATTGGTCCCCGTGTTGCTTCTAATCGGAATACCGGCAATTGAACTATGAAGTGTGAATTCAAAACTTCTAGCAACTCTATTGCTTCGAAGTGAATGGTCGATATTTTCATTCGAAGTCTTTTGGTTATTGAATCACCATTCCAACATTGATCATGCTACTTGGGCCATATTTCCAGGGGCATTTTCGCTCAATGTTTAATTAAGGATGTTCTCCTCGAACATACTTCAGTATATACTCTTACGTGTCTTATGCTATTACCTTGATCACTTAATTATGAAAAACCATGTTTATGGAGATCTCAACGAATTGTTGCTGAGCCTGTTGGCAACATCCTCATCTCTTGCTTGTTGAAATTGTATGACTTATTTTATAAGTTGTTTCCAATGGATCCATTGTGTATCCAAAGTCTGACCTTTATCTGATGACCTTGTCAATGCTGTCCCGAAGCATGTCTGTGATACTCCGATCATCAACATGAACATTGGAAGGGAAATGCTAAATGTTTCTTAATCGATTATCCAAACATCATTATATGGGTAACATCATGAAATCCCTCGCCCCTTTACCTAATTGATTCTCTACTTGCTGTCTTGTCATGGATGGGAAAGATATACTTTTGATACTTGGGTATAATCACATTTTCCTTTCCATTGTTTTGTCTAATATTTCTTGTAATCTGACTTACCTAAGCAGTGATAATTCCCTACTTATGTAAACACCTCAGTGTACAACTTTGTCAGTAGGACCCTGTTACTATTGTTGATGACATTTCGGTAACCACCGATGGATGAGAACTTTGCCTATTAGTCTGTCTCGTCTTACGAGCAGGAAAATGGTTCTCTTCGTCCCTCTCCCTTGGTACCTACGTTGTTGCCGACATAATTGACAGACTATCCTATGACATACCTTGTTGTCGAGACCGATAAGATAACACTGATCTCCCTACTCTCAATCAACCCTCATCACAGCTCCACATGATCGTAACCTGACTCTCCTGTATATCTTTGATTAAGAAATATTCTTGCATTTGGCTTCGTATCAAGTCATGAGCCACCTTCTGAGAGATGATCTATTCCTGATGCTCTGAACCACTTTTCTCACACTCTGTACAGGTATCAATCGTTTGTCCACCCACTTGATCCTTCCTATTGTACCTTCATACTTGCTCTCGATGTTTCATTAAGTTTCAACTCGAGAGATACTTCTGCCTGATTCCTTGAATTGTTCACTAGATAATTAACCCTATAAGGGTCAGTTCTACTAAAGTTGCACTTTACTTCCCCACTTAAATCTCGGGACGAGATTTCTTGTAGTGGAGGAGATTTGTAACACCCCCAGTGTCATGCTACAGTAATCCCCTATTAATTGTGTCGTGTCATCACATTACTGTTGCTAATCTTTACTTGATCCAAATCACAATTCAAATTCAAATCTAATCTAAAGTCAAATATTCATATCTGCTCCAACATGAAAACTAAAATGTTCATCATGTGCCAAATAATCCATAACTAATATTGGTAGTGAACCAACATTTTTGCGAAGTGTCTAAGTGCCCTAAACTATTTTAAACAGTGGCTAAAGCAATTAAATTGAATACTTTTGAGTTAAAAAATTGCTAAACTAATTTAATTTGGTTTCAACTTGTTGTGGGAGTGTCCTGAATTGTTATACTATTTAGGTGTAAGTTTTATAAATTATAAAATTGTTTTGCTTTTTGAAAATAAAAGAAAGCAGAGAAGTTTTAAAAAATAGTAAAGAAAGGAAAAGCGAGAGAGAGAGAGAGAGAGGGAGAGACAAAGCCCCCTGCCCCCCTGGGCCTCGGCCCACCCGAGCCAACTGGCCCAGCTAGGGCGACCCAGTCCCCCTCCCCGGTCGCTCCCCTTCCTGTTCCTCCGACGACGGGGAAGGGGCGCGTCCAGGCACCACTGCACCTCCTCGCCGGCGACGCCCAGACAAGATAAGGCCGACGCCTCGGGCCTCCTCCCCCACCTACCTCTCCCACTTCCCCTGCCACTCCCTTGCCCATCGCTCTTCCCCTCCCTCCTTCTTCCCCTCTCACCCGGGCGTTGCCACGGCCGTGCACTGGTCGCCCCCGTAGCCACCATTGCTCCCTGACCGCCGCCATCCACTACGTCTACCCCTACCACGAGCGCGACCTAGGAGCAACCACGACGGCCGAATCAACCCGTCTTCGACCTCCGTCCTCCTCGGTCACCACCGCACGCCGTCACCGTCTCCGGCCACCACGAGCCCTCCCTGAGCCCACGAACGCACAACTACAGGGCCCAGTGAGCACCGCACATCCTCCCCCTCTCCCCCGCTCCTTTCCGACCCCGTAGCATAGCTAGCCACCATGGCCGTAGGACGTCTCCGACATGCTGTTCGTCGTCGTCATTGAGCTCGACCGAGTTCTCGGACGTGCTCCTCGACTCCATAGGGACCCGTAGCGCCCTCCAGTTCGTCCACCCGCCCTCTCTTGTGTTGTTTCCGCCGTTGCCCGAAAGTTGCCGGCGCTGCAGCTCGTCGCCGGTGCCCTATCCGGCCCCCAGCTGCTACCGCTACCGCTACTCGATGTGGCTCATTCACCGCGTCCGAACGGCGCCTCTCGCATGTCAAATAGACCCCGTATGGTTGTTTCTGAACCTTACTGGCGACGCACCGCCGCAAAACGGCCAGCCGGAGTTACTTCGGTCACCAGCGCTGGCGTGGGCTGACGAGGACGCCTGGGCCCGCTCCCTGAGCTGCTGACCATGGGCCCGTGGGGCCCTGATGACTGAGTTGACTCAGTCAACTCTGCTGACAGGGCACCCTTTTCAATGACACGCGGGCCCTACCCGCTAATTAACTTTGGTGTAAATTAAAATGTTTAATTAACCTAAGCAGCAACTAACACCCGGGGCCCACCCCCTTATTAACTCTGTTTACATAAAATGAACTACGGTTAGCTCTACTATGCATGACATGTGGGTCCCACTAGTCAGGTTTGACACTGACTAGATGATGTTGACTGCTGACATCACACTAACATAATGCTGGCGTCATCATTCACTCTTTTGAATAATTCAAGTTTAAATAATTAAATAAATCTAGAAAATGTTTAAATCTTTAGAAAAGCATATTAATTGAACCATATCTTCGATGAAAATGTTTTCTACATGAAAGTTTCTCAGAAAAACGTGACGAATCCAAATACGCGGTCCGTATACCTGTCAGATGCCTCTAACTAGCTGAACATGGAAAATTACCCCTCCAGTCATCTGTCTAACACAGGTTCGGAACCGGGAATACATTCCCGGTTGAATTCCCCCTTCACCTATATCGTGTAGCCGTACATTAGGTCACACCCGGCACAACATATTGCCATGTTATGCTTTGTGATGCTACGTTTGCTTTATATTTATTGTTTCTTCCCCCTCTTCTCTTGGGTAGACCTCGAGACCGATGCTACCCCTGTGATCGACTACCTCGTCGATGACCCTTCTTTTGCAGCAAAGCTTCTAGGCAAGGAAACCCAACTTGACCATTCCAATATCGCCCATTTCATTCCCTCTAATGCTTGCATTAGAACGGCTACTACTTTTTGTATGATCCTACTCTGATGCATAGCTTGTTTTTGTTACCTGCTTTCATACCTTAGCTGCTTATTCTAAACTGCTTAGTATAGGTTGGTTAGAGATCAATCAGTGACCCCCACGTTGTCCCAGTTGCCCTGCTTTATGTTCAATGACTCAATCAACGCGATCGACGTCCAGGCCCCGACACCGCACATCACCCCCCTTAGTTGTACGACTCTGCAGCGTTACTATTGAGTGCCGAGGGTGACACCTCATCAGCACTCCTGATGTTAATCCTGTAGTGTAGCTATTTGGTCGTGGTCATCGAGGGTGGTTCCTCCTTAACGACATCTGATACGGCTCTATCGTGCAACCCCTCAAGTGTGAACCTCGAGGGTGGTTCCTCCTATGTTCACCTTGATGATTACATCGAGTGGAATCCGCCGAGGGTGATTCCTTGGAGTTTCCCCTTGGTGTTTGGACACACGGATACTTGGAATTTACAATAGTTACTCGGGAAGGCGGGTCAACCCTAAGGGGTACCCGCGAGTGATGTGGAGACGGGTTGACCTGGAGGGTACCCGAGAGTTCAACATGAGGCGTGTCCGGGCACTCTTAGCCCTTGCCGCAAGTCCTCGAGACAGGGCGACGGGGTCACATCTTTCGCGAGTCTCTGCTCGTGACCGCACTACCAACGCACTAATGTTTTGGATATTTGATTCAAGGAGGCTCTGGCTTGATAGCACTAACCATCATGTGGGCATAATATGGGCATTCTGCATCGTATGCATCAGCCAAAGCTTATTAGACGTCATGCGACTGAGCAGCGCACGCCGGGTTGGACTGGTAAGCATCTGCCTTTTTAAGGAGGTGGCTAGGTCTGCTCACCGGCCGCCCACGCAACGTGCATGAGTTCCCAGAGTGATGGCTCAAGACCCCTGGGGCATAGGTTTAGTCTGGCGTGCCGACCTCTCTATTAAGCCTAGGTCGGGTTGCGGTCTATTGTTTGGCCGAGGCCAGGCATGACCCAGCAAAGTGTGTCCGACCGGAGTTAATTGAGCGTGGAGGGAAAGTTGGTGCACCCCTGCAGGGAAGAAAACATCTATAGATAGCCTGTCCTACGGTAATGGACGCTTGGAGTTGTATCTCGATCGATACAACTAGAACTAGATACTTGTGATGATAAATGGATAATATTGCTCTGGGATTGCTTCCTCGTAGGGGGTCGAGGAAGGATCTCTGGGCGAGGTTGATAACACTACTACTACTTTACATTATGATGATCTGTACTCTTCTAAATGCTGCAAGATGCTTGAAGATGCTTGAAGATGCTAGTCTTTGATAGGCTAGACTTTCCCCTTCTCTTCTGGCATTCTGCAGTTTAGTCCATAGATACAGCCCATTCCTTTGATGTAAGTCTTGCGAGTACTTTGGATGAGTACTCACGGTTGCTTTGCTACCTCTTTTTCCCCCATACCCGATTGTTGCGACCAGATGACGGATCCCAAGAGCCAGATGACACCACTGATGACTACTACTACCCCGAGGGTGCCTACTACTACGCGATGGCCACTGACGACCTGGAGTAGTTAGGAGGCTCCGAGGCAGGAAGCCTTGCCTTTTTGATCGTTGTTGCTTTTGTGCTAGCCTTCTTAAGGCAGACTTGTTTAACTTATGTCTGTACTCAGATATTGTTGCTTCCGCTGGCTCTTGTGTTTTCGAGCTGATGTATCCGAGCCCTCGAGGCCCCTGGCTTGTAATATAAGGCTTGTACTATTTTATTTTGTGTCTAGAGTTGTGTTGTGATATCTTTCCGTGAGTCCCTGATCTTGATCATACACATTTGCGTGTATGATTAGTGTATGATTGAATCAGGGGCGTCACACTACCGTGTAAGCTAGGTCTTCTTAGAGATGATGATCTAATGTCTGCCGAGGTGCTGGAATGATACTCTAGGTTGTTCGAGCAACCCTTGGCACTAGATGTTATCCTCACTTTTGCTGATTTCTTTGGCTGGAAGAACCCTGGCAATCTGGTCGCTAGCCTGGCTCCGAGCCAGCCCTATCAAGTCGTTGCTTCATGGCGTTGTGTTAAGCCGTCCTGCGCCCCATCTTTCTATGGATTAATACTTTAAGGTTCTTTGTGGGAACATGTGTGGTCTTAATAGCAGCGCCAAGTGCGTGGCTATCTGCACTATAATCTCCTCGGCCTTGCCCTGCATTGTCTACTGATAATCCCCAAGTGCAAGGAATCATCGTAGCAATTTCCAAAGGTGGAAGTGATAAGTATGGAGTGTAGAACCCACAAGGAGCTAAAGGTAAGATCAATATTCTCTCAAGTCCTATGTGCCACTGATAGGACTCTACGTACACCGAACACTTGCTTCCATCTGGAAACGAGAAATAAAACTACGTTGTGGGTATGAAGAGGATAGCTTCACATGATATCAGAGAACTACAATATAAAATAGGTTTTGTTATCATAAAGTTAGAATATATCACAATATATTACAAAAAGTGAGTGTGGAATAATGATGGATCGGTGTGCGGAATTATCCTAGGCAATTGTTAACAAGATTGGCAATCATTATTGCAATTTTATATGACGCAGAGGCATAAGCTAACATACTTTCTCTACTTGGATCATATGCACTTATGATTGGAACTCTAGCAAGCATCCGCGAACTACTAAAGATCATTAAGGTAAACCCAACCATAGCATTAAAGTATAAAGTCTTCTTTACTCCCATACGAAACAACCCCCTTACTCGGGTTTAAGCTTCTGTCACTCTAGCAACCCACTATAATTAAGAGAATCATGAACATATTGCAATACCCTACAGTGGGAATCCTTCACGTGTGTGCGGAACGGAAGGCACCATAGGACAACGCCAAAAATAAACATACAACTCAAACCAATCTAGATCATCAATCAACCCAAAAGACAAAAGAAATCTACTAAAAATATCATAGGATGGCAACACATCATTGGATCATAATATGTGGCATAAAGCACCATGTTCAAGTAGGGGATTACAATGGGGTGCGGGAGAGTGGACCTCTTAAAAGATATGAGGAAGATGATGAATATGGTGATGTTGATGAAGATGATAACCGCGGCGGTGGTTCCCAGTGGCACTCCAACGCCACCGAGAGAGGGGGGGGGGGGAGAGAGTCTCCCCCTTGTGCTTCCTCCTCCACATCCCCCTTATATGGGGAGAGGTTCTACCTCTGGTCCTTGGCCTCCATGGTGATGATGGACCCCTCGAGCTTCCTCCTCCATGGCCTCTAGTGATGATGGCCCCCTCCGGCAGGGTCCCGGAGAGGGCCTAGATTGTTTCTTCACGTCTATAAATGCTTGCGGCGATGAAACTTCTCATCTAGGGTTCCTTTCGGGGTTTTGGCATTTATAAGTATTTTTGGCGTCGTTCTCACGTCAATGGGGTGCCCGAGGGGCCCACAAGCCTCCTCCACGTGCCCTGGGGGTGGGCGTGCCCCCAGGCTTGTGGCTTCCTTGTGAAGCTTCTAGTCTTCCTTGATGCTTCGGGGGTCTCTTTTGGTCCACAAAAAATCACCATAAATTTTCAGCCCATTACGAGAACTTTTATTTATGCACAAAAAACGACAGCATGGTAGTTCTGCTGAAAACATCGTCAAGTCTGGGTTAGTTCTAATCAAATCATACGAAAACCATATAAAATTGTTATAAACATGGCATGAATACTTCCTAAATTATGGATACGTTGGAGATGTATCAGCATCCCCAAGCTTAATTCCTGCTCATCCTCGAGTAGGTAAATGATAAAAGATATAATTTATGAAGCGTGAATGCTAGCATAGTGCATAAATTTGATTAATGATAGTTACAAACACTTTTTCTAGCGTCATTGTATATCATAAACAGTAGCTCATATCATAAAACTTCTCAGGATCAAGTAACAAGCTATCCACATGTTAAAGTATACACCATAAAGTTTCTTGAAAACTAAAAATCTATGCTTTTAGTCACCAAACAATTGCAATTCATCTTATTTTCAGGAAGGGTCTATGTAAGATCTTTGATTTAGCAAATTCCACATACTCAACTATCATATAGTTTTCCATGATTGCTAACACTCAAAGCATATTTTCAGAAAAATAGCATCCTCGAACACAGAGAAAGATTAGGGCTTAATGTTCCGCCTCCAACTTATTTATCATATAGATAATTGTCAACAATAATAATTCATGATCAAATATATTTGAATGGCCATATATGCTTGGATATTTCCCCACCACATGATGCTTGCCAACTAAACAATAATTGAGGTTGAACTAAGAAGGAATACTATTGACTCTTATAAAAGTAAATACATGAAAGTAAAAGATAGGCCCTTCACAGAGGGAAGCAGAGGTTGTCATGCCCTTTTTAATTTTGGATGTGCAAACCCTTAATGCAAAGGAACATCACATTGTATTTCTCTTTGTGATAGCAACCTTTATTATGCAGTCCGTCACTTTTATTTCTTTACTATCACAAGTTCGTACAACACTTATTTTCCCTTACAATAAAAGATCATACATATTTAGGAGCAATTTTTATTGCTTTTTGCACCGATGAAAACTTATTTGAATGATCTTATTCAATCCATAGGTAGATATGGTGGACACTCATCGCAAGAAACTAGGTTTAAGGGTTTTTGATGCACAAATAGTATCTCTACTTAGTATAAAATTAGCAAAAGATCCTAAGCAAGCACCACATGTTGGAGGATCCATAACAATATAACTTCTATACAAATATACCCAAACCTAACTCATTACATTGTCTTCCTTGTCCAACTTCAACTAATTTTCTCAAGTTTGAAAATAATTAATGGGGCTCACAATCATAGTAGATGTCCAAGATAGTATATTTATATGTGCAATCTCTCTTCATTATTGCTTCATGAGTTGTTCAAGTTACCAATACGGTGTTTGCTAACTTTCCATAAATTTTTCCACCTATACTTCTTATATGTGAAGTCATTACTCCCCACGGGATAAGAATACAGAACATATATAATTTCATATTTATGATATTCAATTCATTCAACCATTTACTCGTAGGATATAAGTGAAGCACGAGAGTAAATGACAAAACTACTCCAAAAAGATATAAGTGAAGATCAATGCATAGTTAAATAGTAAAATAGCCATGTGAAGACTCTCTCTCATTCAAGATTTTAGATCCAATGTTTTTATTCAAACAACTAGTAAAATGAAAATACGCTCCAAGCAAAACACATATCATGTGATGAATAAAAATATAGCTCTAAGTAAGGTATACCGATAGTGTTGAAGATAAAAGAGGGATGCCTTCTGGGGCATCCCCAAGCTTAGTTGCTTGGGTCTTCCTTGAATATTACCTTGGGGTGCCTTGGGCATCCCCAAGCTTAGTTTCTTTCCACTCCTTATTCTCCTCATATTGATATCTCACCAAAAACTTGAAAACTTTAATCACACAAAACTTGACGGAACTTCATGAGATAGGTTACTATGATAAAGGGCAAGCCAGTCACTTTGGTACTGTGAAATACAAGACCCATAATTGTTCTCATACAGTTCCTACTGTACCTTATCATTTCCAACAATTTATATTGAGCAATATAAACCATGGAAACTATAAAACAAGCAAGCTACACATTGAAAATAGAATCTGTCAAAAACAGAATAGTTTGTAATGATATGGGCAATGACCATACTTCTGTAAATCCAAAAATTCTGAAAAATTTAGTACAATGTGGAATTTTTTTATATCAATCTCGTGTAAAAAATCCAGAATTTTATCGCATTCCAATGAATCTAAACAATTCTGTTACCGGAAGCAAAAGTTTTTGTTTTTGCACAGAATCAAGTCAACTATCATCCACACTACCCCAAAGGCTTTACTGGGCACTTTATTGAAACAAAAACTATAAAACATGATTACTGTAGTAGCTTAATCATGTGAACACACAAAACTATAGGTATAAATGTTGGGTTGTCTCCCAACAAGCATTTTTCTTTAAAGCTTTTTAGCTAAATAGTAATATTTTAGTGATACTCTTCCAAGCCCAATTTCGAAGATAATTTTCATACTCTAAAAGATATAAGTGAAGTTCATAGAGCATTATACAATTAATATATATTAACCAATATCCAAGCTCAAAATATATAAGTGAAGCACACGAACATTCTATAAAGCCATACTCAAAATATTTAAGTTAAGCACAAAGAGCATTTTATAAAGCCATACTCAAAAGATTTAAGTGAAGCACATGAAGCATTCTATAAATCAATGAAGGACTGTCTCATACTGGCATGGTGCATAAAGGAAAAGAAAATAAAAATAAACACAAAAAACGCTTATCATGTGAACAAAATAAAAACCGAGGTATACCAATAATTGTTGAAAAAAGACAGGATGCCAACCGGGGCATCCCCAAGCTTAGATGCTTGAGTATCCTTGAAATATTTACTTGGGGTGCCCAGGAATCCCCAAGCTTGAGCTATTGCCTGTCCCTATTCTTCTCATATCGATAACTCCTCGATCTTCAAACACTTCATCCACAGAAAGTGCAACTAATCCCTGGGTGGTTTTGCTAATTCTTAACAACATATAGCTCATTGAACTAATATTCTTTCAAGATAATCATTTTAGAAAGTTCAATGATTGGCATGACATGGACTAGAGATATGGACCCCTCAAAATGCTAAGGACACATATTGTCTCAAGCTCAAGACTCTACCTTTTTCATTTTAGTGATCCAAGATCACATTGAGTCCATAGGAAAAGCCAATATTATTAAAAGGGGATGAGGTGTTGCTTAATGGCTTGCTTGGTCAAAATGCTTAGTGATATGCTCCAAAAGCCCACAAACACTTTCTCATATCGACATATGTCCCAAACCAAAAGTCAAACTCGGCCCCGCCGATTTGATCTATCCGGTGCCACCGAGTTCATTTCACATAGCCATAGCCAAAAACCCTAATTAGTTCGGTCTCGCCGATAGGGATCTTGGTCTCACCGAGATGGGACTGCAAACTCTCAGTTTCCCTTCCTAACGTTTCGATCTAACCGAGATGAGTGATCGGTCCCATCGAGTTCGCAATGCAAACTCTCTGTTTCCTTTTTGTAACATTTTGGTCTCATGAAATGAGCGATTGGTACCACCGAGTTTGCCCGACCAACTCTTTGTTTGCCTATTACAGAAATTGGTATCACCGAGTTCATGTGACCGGTCTCACCGAGATTATGTTATGCCCTAACCCTAATGAAATCGGTCCCACCGAGTTGACATGTCGGTCCCACCGAAAATCCTAACGTTCACATTTTGAACTAAATTGGTCTGACCGAGTTTAACTACTCGGTCCCACTGAGTTCGGTAAATTGTGTGTAACAGTTAGATTTTGTGTGGAGGCTATATATACACTTCCATCGTTCATTCTGAGAGAGAAGCACCTACTCATGTGTTGAGACCAATATATTCCAATCCAACCATAAGAATCTTGATCTCTAGCCTTCCCCAAGTTGCTTTCCACTCAAATCATCTTTCCACCAAATCCAAATATTTGAGAGAGAGAGTTGAGTGTTGGGGAGACTGTCATTTGAAGCACAAGAGCAAGGAGTTCATCGTAAACACACCATCTATCACCTTTTGGAGAGTGGTGTCTCCAAGATTGGTTAGGTGTCACTTGGGAGCCTCCGTCAAGATTTTGGAGTTAAACCAAGGAGTTTGTAAGGGCAAGGAGATCACCTACTTCGTGAAGATCTATCCAACTGAGGAAAATCCTTCATGGGAGATGGCCATGGTGGGATAGACAAGGTTGCTTCTTCGTGGACCCTTCGTGGATGGAGCCCTCCATGGACTCGGACAACCGTTACCCTTCCTGGGTTGAAGTCTCCATCGTCAATGTGGATGTACGATAGAACCACCTATCGGAACCAGACCAAAAATCTCCGTGTCTACATTGCGTTTGCTCCCTCCAAACTCCTCCCCTTTACCTTCATATGCAATGATTTGCATTCCGCTACTATACTCTTAGATTTGCATGTGTAGGTTGATTGCTTGACTTGTGATAAGTTGCTAAAATCTTCCAAGACTTAAAAATGGGAAAAGTCTAGATTTTTAATTGGTAAATAGTCTAATCACCCCCTCTAGACATACTTTCGATCCTACAAGTGGTATCAGAGCTTTGGTATCCATTTCCCTTGATTTCGATAGCTTTGGTGCTCATAGCCTTGCTTTCACAACCTAGGAGTGTATGGCGTCTAGCGAGGGAAATTACCATCGTAGAGGTCCTTACTTTGATGGTACTAATTTTCTAGTTGGAAGCATAAGATGAAAATGCATATTCTTGGACATAACCCAGCCGTTTGGGCTATTATATGTATTGGCTTGCAAGGTGAATTCTTTGATGGCAGAGAATCAAACCGTGAAGCTACCGCGGAAGAGTTGAAGATGTTGCAATACAATGCTCAAGCTTGGGATATCCTCTTCAACTAATTGTGCCCTGAAGAATTCAACAAAATCAGCCATCTTGAAAATTCAAAGGGAATTTGGGATATTTTGATTGATATGCACGAAGGTACCGACTCTGTCAAGGAATACAAATTAGATGTGCTTCAAACCCAGCTTGACAAGTTCAAAATGAAGGATGGTGAAGGTGTCGCTGAAATGTACTCTAGGCTTGCTCTCATCACAAATGAGATTGCCAGCTTAGGAAGTGAAGAGATGACCGACAGATTCATCATCAAGAAAATCCTAAGAGCTTTGGATGGAAAATATGATACCATGTGCACATTGATCCAAATTATGCCCAACTACAAAGATCTCAAGCAACGGAAGTCATTGGTAGAGTTGCTGCTCATGAGATGTCACTCAAGGATAAAGAAGAGCTTCACAACAAGTCAAGTGGTGCTTACAAAGCCTCATGTGATGCTCCTACATCATGAAGTGAGAAACAAGCCTTCAATGACGAATTGAGCCTAATTGTGAAGAATTTCAACAAGTTCTACAAGAGTAGAAGCAAGGAAAGAAGTCCCAAGTCATGGTCCTACAATGACAAAAGATCTTTAGTCGTGAGCGTAATTGCTACAATTGTGGAAGACCCAAACACTACTCCAATGAGTGTAAGCCTCCCTACAAAAGAAGAGAAGACTCACCTAAAAGGAGAAGTAGAAGAGAAGAATCACCTCCAAGAGAGAGAAGGAGTAGAGATGATCGTTATGAATGGAGAACCTCTCGCAGAAGCAAGGATTTGGAAAGGAAGGACAAGTCATCAAGGAGCTACACAATATGAAGACATCAAGCTCACGATGGTGAATGGGTATCCGACTCCGACTTCGACCATCACTCTGAGAGAAGTTATCTCTCCGACTCTGAATATACTGAAGATGAAGGTGTTGGCGGTCTAGCACTTGTGTCAACCAACTCCTATGACATATTTGACTCACCAAATGAAGGAATTGGAAGATGCTTCATGGCTAAAGGCCCAAAGGTATCACACTCCGAGTATGTTGATTTCAATAGTGATGAAGATGATTTGCTAGGTCATGACGATTTACTTGTTGACAACTCTAGTGATGAAAATAATGATGAACTTGCTATTAATAAAGCTTATCAAGATAAAATGAATGACGATGATAAGAAGGAGATTGAGCATCTAACTAAAGAACTAAACACTCTTAAAGTTAGCTCATGAAACTACCTTGGAAGATCATCGAGAGCTTTTAAAGACTCATGACAAGCTACTCTTTGAGAAGCTCAATCTAGAGCGAGGGCATGTGTTCTTAAAAGCAATCAATGATGATCTTTGTAAGAAAAGTTCTTCTTACATTGCCAAGCGTTTACTCTTGTCTACTTACATGCCACAAGTAAAATCTAGCAACAAGAGTAAGAAAGATTCTTCTTCTAGTAGTAACAATAATCATGTTAAATCCAATGTTGTTGCTCCCAGTAGTTCTCTTGATTCCACTAATGATTCGCTTAGCCAAGTTAGACTTGAGCAAGAAAATAGCTTATTGAAGGGAATTATAGAGAAAGGTGTTTACAAGTGCCTTGTCGGAAGTAAGAAATTCGAGGAAATTGTACTAAAGCAAGGAAGGCACCGGAAGAATCAAGGTGTTTGCTTTGAACGAAAGTTCAATGCCAATGGAGTTGAGTGGGAAGAAGATCAATACCCCAAGACAAAGTTTGTTCCTCAACAAGGGAAGTATGATCCTACTTATTTTAAGGGAACACAGCTCAAGATGATCTTCCACCACAAGACCACAAGCAAGAAGGCAAGGACAAGCTTCAAGTGGAGACTAATGCATTTGAAGAAGCTCCCAAGGCCTTGGTCAAGTGTGTTCCCAAGACTACATCAAGTTCTACTTCATCAAGTACGACTACAACTCCAAGGATTCCCATCAAGTTGATGTGGATCCCCAATAAGAAGAAGTAGAGAGTTCTTGAGGGTGACTCCGCCAACATACTTCACTCATATCATTTTGGTGAGAACAAGTGCAAGCAACTTCCACATCTTGCACTAGTTCAATGAGTCTCAAACCCACTTGTTGGTAGGACAAGGGACAAGGTAACCTAATGCTTTCATGGACATCATCTTGTGTACTTCACTCTATGTCTATGGATATCCTTGTTTGTTCCTTATGGGACTAACCCATGTAAGTATTGAAAGTGCAACTCACTCAAATGGATTGCTCCAAATGATCTAAATCAACATTGAGCATCCACATCTTCAACATCTACATGAAGTCATCATCGACAAAACCCAAGGTTAGTTCATCCCTCCTAGGGGGGATATCACATCCAGGGGGAGCATTACTCTAAGAATCGAGCTAAAGCAACTCTAATGATGTGAACACGACAATGCCTTATGTAAAAGTGTTAACCCCACTTGTGCTTAAACGATGAGTATGACCTATGATCAAATGTGCTCATTTGACTCCTAAGTCAATATACTCATATATAGATGACCTAGGCGTCGCCAAATTGCTTGATAGATGCTAGAGTGACTGTGCATGCTTTGCCACATATTTCATTTGCTATCTTATTGTGTGAGCATGTTGATTGCATATTTTCCCAATTAGAGGACATCCATTTGTTGCCTTGTTTGTTTGGCTCTTCTTCTTTTGCCAAATGGATGGACAAGAATGCCTAAGAACTTCCCCTAGATATCTATGTTTTTCTTGTCTCAAACTCTATTCATGCTACATCACAAATTTGATTAAGTCAGATTCAAACCCTCTCGATGAGGAGCACTCAGAGTCACCGATTCATCATAGACTTAAACTTCCAAAACCTCTCTGTGCATTTCTGTCTGACCGGTTCATCCTTTTCGGTCACACCGAGTTCACTGAGTTGATCTAGGTTTTCAATCTTGGTGCAACCGATTAGGACCATTCGCTCACACCGAGTTGCAGTAACCGCTTGCAATTCTGCATGTCGGTGTCACCGAGTTGTTCCACTCTATCACACTGACAAAGTCAGGATATATATATATATATATATATATATATATATATATATATATATCGACGGGTCAAATTTTGGAATTCCTCCAAAACCTCTTCGCCCGAGCGTGTCCTACTCTGACGACTCGGGTCTTCGGATCATCCTCTCATCGCCAGCGACCACCCGCCGCTAGTCTTCGTCGCCTTCGACGGAAATCTACACCGCTGTTGCCACCGTAGCGAGCTCATCGCCGAGTTAGGGTATGAGTTCGAATCTTTGTGTAATTCTTTCCTCCGATTCTTAGCACAAAGCAAATGCCATGATTCTTAGCACGTATGAGATCACCCTATCCAATAAAAACTTTTGTAGGTTAGTTTTGATTCGAAAATTTAGGTTGAGGTTTTCGCCGAACTCATCTCTGACCGACCGAGTTGTGGAAATCGGTCTCACCGATTTGGCTTAGGCCATTGCACTTGTAATTTTCGGTCTGACCGGAACTTGCAAATCAGTGTGACCGAGTTCAACTCTCAGTGAAACCCTAGCAATCCCGGAGTCACCGAACTGTGTCTCGGTCTGACCGATTCCACTAGTTTAGAACCCAAAAGTTCCTTCAGTGTCACAGAGTTTAACAAATCGGTAGCTCCGAAATGCTTTCTGAGGAAAACTAAGACTAAGTTTTTGACTCATTTGTTTTACAAAACCTCTGCACTTTGTGATGCTCATCCACTCTATCTCATTTATAACTATTGACAGGGTCAGCTTTCAGTTTGCAGTATCAAACATGTCAGATCAAAGTGATAGGCAGAACAACTCTGAGGAGCAGGTGAATCTGAGTGAGGGCACTAGTCCCTCTGACAGTTATGATGATGGCAGGAGAAGTACTCCTAGCAACCTGCCTAAGGCTGGTACTAGGAAGAGGAGGAAGAGAAATTCTGAGTCTAAAGATGAAGATTATATTGCTGCTGAGGAGGAGGTCACCTCCAAGAAAAAGATTGTCAAGAAAGCATTTGGCACAGCTGCATCTACAAAGCCTGGTTTAAACAAGAAGGCTCCCGCAAAGAGAGTGCCCATGTCAAAGGCCGGAGCCTCCACTCTTGAAACTTCCAAATCAATTGGTGGAGAGACTGTTGGTGAGGGCAAGAAGAGGAAGGATAGGGCCAAGAAAACTATGGCCAGAGTCATAGGCAAGCCCTCTATGTTGATTCAGTCTGACGAGGAGGAAGAGGAAGAAGAGGATGTTGCACCAGCACCTAAAGCTCAAAAGCTGATGGGGGATGCCATCAAGTCTGGGGCTGCCCCTTCTAAGCCCAAGACTGCCCCCAAAGCTTCTGCTCCAGCCCCCAAGACTGCACCAAAGAGGAGCGCAAGGAACATACCAGCTGCTGAAAAGAACAAGGCCCCGGTGCCTGAGATTGAAGAATAAGAAGAGATGCTGAAGCCCAAATTCTCAGGAAGCTCAAGCCCAAGATCCCTGACCATGATGACAATCATCCAGTGGCTGAGAACGTGAAAATTAGAAAGGATGCATGACTCAGATTGTGGAGACAATCAGATCCATATGCTATGAGGAGAAGGACTGCTGTGAATTATAGGTTTCACACCAAGGAGCAGCAAGACTTCTATGAGACTATTCTTTTGGACAAGAAACCCATTGTCTGTGACATGAAGTGGGAAGATTGGAAGTACATCGACAACAATGAAGACCACTTCCCAGGAGTGCATGAAAGTTCCAGACTATGTGGAGTAGATACTTTTGTTGGTCAGAAACTCACCAAGTGGAATGATGAGCTCATTATGCAATTCTACTCTACAGCTCATTTCTATCCCGATGGAAGGATTGTATGGATGTCTGAAGGTACAAGGTACCAATCAATAGTTGCAGAGTGGGCCAAGCTGATTAATGCCCCTGCAGAGCATGAGGATGACTATATGTCTATGCCAAGAGTAAGAAAGATCATAACTCCATGGCCAACATGTACAAGGAGATTCCTGACAAAGCCTTGGAAACTCACAAGATGGGCTCTGATCTGTTGTCTGGACTGACCACTATCAACACCATCTTGAGGCACACCTTGTTGCCCAAATCAGGAGATCACAGGATGATCAGAGGCCACTCCATCAATTTGCTACAGTTGTTTGATGTGCCCCAAAAGTTTAAAGTGATGAGTTTGATTGTTGAGACAATCAAGAGGACAACTGCTGACCAGAAGAGATCATGTGGGTATGCTCCACACATCCAGATGCTCATCAACTCCAAGATGGGCACATGCACATACTTGTTGGACATGGAACATCTTCCCATGAGCTTGAGCTTCCTGATCATGGTCAGGGATCTTGGGCTTGAGCTTCCTGAGCACTTGGGCTTCAGCATCTTCTTCTTATTCTTCAATCTTACGCACTGGGGCCTTGTTCTTTTCAGCAGCTGGTATGTTCCTTGTGCTCCTCTTTGGTGCAGTCTTGGGGGCTGGAGCAGAAGCTTTGGGGACAGTCTTGGGCTTAGAAGGGGTAGCCTAGACTTGATGGCACCCCATCAGCTTTTGAGCTTTAGGTGCTGGTGCAACATCCTCTTCTTCCTCTTCCTCCTCATCAGACTGAATCAACATAGAGGGCTTGCCTATGATTCTGGCCATAGTTTTCTTGGCCCTATCCTTCCTCTTCTTGCCCTCACCAGCAGTCTCTCCACCAGTTGATTTGGAAGTTTCAAGAGTGGAGGCTCCGGCCTTTGACATGGGCACTCTCTTGCGGGAGCCTTCTTGTTCAAACCAGGCTTTGTAGATGCCCAGGCGCGCCATGGTGGGTTGTGCCCACCTCGGGTGCCCCCCGGACCGCCTCTTTGCTCTATTAATACTCCAATATTCCCAAAACCCTAGGGGAGTCAATGAAATGTTGATCTTGCTGCCGCAGAGTCTAGAACCACCAGATCCAATCTAGACACCATCTTGGATGGGGTTCACACCTCCATTGGCGCCTCTCCGACGATGCGTGAGTAGTTCTTTGTAGACCTTCGGCTCCATAGTTAGTAGCTAGATGGTTTCCTCTCTCTCTCTCTCTCTCTCTCTCGATTCTCAATACAATGGTCTCTTGGAGATCCATATGATGTAATTCTTTTGCGGTGTGTTTGTTGGGATCTGATGAACTTTGAGTTTATGATTAGATCTATCTCTTTTTATATCCATGAAAGTATTTGAGTTTCATTGATCTCTTTTATGCATGATTGCTTATAGCCTCGTATTTCTTCTCTAATATTTGGGTTTTGTTTGGCCAACTTGATCTATATATCTTGCAATAGGAAGAGGTGCTTTGTAGTGGGTTCGATCTTACAGTGCTCGATCCCAACGACAGAAGGGGAACCGACACGTATGTATCGTTGCTACTAAGGATAAAATGATGGGCTCTATCTCGACATAGATAGATCTTGTCTACATTATGTCATCATTCTTATTGCATTACTCCGTTTCTCCATGAACTTTATACACTAGATGCATGGTGGATAGTGGTTGATGTGTGGAGTAATAGTAGTGGATGCAGGCAGGAGTCGGTCTACTAATCTTGGACGTGATGCCTATGTAATGATCATTGCCCGGATATTGTCATGAGTATTTGAAGTTCTATCAATTGCCCAACAGTAATTTTTTCACCCACTGTTTGCTATTTTTTCTAGAGAGAAGCAACTAGTGAAACCTACGCCCCCGGGTCTCTTTCTCATATTATTTTCCTTTGTGATCTATTTTCCTTTGTGTTTATTTTTAGATCTACTAAACCAAAAACCCAAAACTACCTTGCTGCAATATATTCTTATTTATTTTATTTGGCGTTCGATATATAAATCTACTACAAATTTACCTCACGTCTGTTTGCCTATCTTGAGGCGCCGTACCCCAAAGGGATTGACAATCCCTTTAACACGTCGGGTTGCGAGAAGTTGTTATTTGTGTGCAGGTGCTGTTTATGTTGTATTGCTTGGTTCTCTTACTGGTTCGATAACCTTGGTTTCACATCTGAGTGAAATACCTACCGCCGGTATGCTGCATCATCCCTTCCTCTTTGGAGAAATACCGTCGTAGCTTCCAGCGACATCAAATGGATTTTCTGGCACCGTTGCCGGGGAGAATCAAGTCAAGATAGCCTCCCATCATCATGCCATTTCTGGCGCCGTTGCCTGGGAAGATCTTCAACATATACTAGGTTCCTGATCACAAATCTTATCTCCTCGCAATTTACATTATTTGCCATTTGCCTCTCGTTTTCCTCTCCCCCACTTCACAAAATTTGCTGTTTTATCCGCCCCTCTTTTTCGTTCGCTGTTTTTCTTGTCAGATATATCCGTTTTCTTGCTTACTAGTCTTAATGGCTAGTGTGCCTACCCCTCCTTTGTCACCGGATTTTGAAGTGCTTTACTTCAAGCAAAGACAAGGAGAAAATTTGAAAGATGCTTGGTATAGGCTTATGGAATCTTATCATGTTTCCAATTTAAAAGGGGACGCTAAGGTCTTGCTTCGTAATTTTTTACATAGGATTGGCTTTGCATCATAGACAACTCCTAGATTTTGCCGCTAAAGGGAATTTTATTGAGCTTGATGCCAATGCTACCTATGAAATTTTTGAAGGAATTTTGGGGATTCCACCTCAAAAGAAGGGGTTTACTTTCACCCCAGAGGGAGTTCAAATGCTGGACAAACTTGGTGATCTACACAAACACATGGTTTAATTACAAAAATATAACACAACTCCTCAAACATCTCAATGGTAGCATCAATCGCATGAATACCTTGATTAATCTTTGCAACAAGCGATTGGATATGTTCGATATAAAGATTGTCTCTTTTCCGGAAAATTTCGGGAAGCGTAAAGAGCTTCTAGAGTTTGAGAAAACCCTTACAAAAGTTGCCAAAACTTCAGAAGACAAAACTTAGATCCTTGCTTTATGCCTAGCTAAGGGCGTAAAACTATAACGCTTGTTGGAAGGCAACCCAATGAATAAAATTTATTCTTGCTTTTTGCTTCCTGTTTTTGAGTGTTAGGACAATTTTTCTACTATTATGACTGTGTTTTTTATGTTTTAATTAGTGTTTGTTCCAAGTAAATCCTTTAGGATCTTCTTTGGTGATAGTTGTTTGATCTTGCTGAAAAAAACAGAAACTTTTGTGCTGACAAAAATAATTCTCATTTTTAACCAGAGAGCAATAAAACACCCATTCCACTTGCAGTAGATCAATGTACAAATTTCTCAGGTAGTCCTAATTTTTCATAAGTTTTGGAGTTACATAATTATTCGAAATAGAGAGATTACTACAGACTATTCTGTTTTGACAGATTCTGTTTTCTTTGTGTTGTGTGCTTGTTTTGATGGCTCTTTGGTTTTCTTTGATGAGTTTTTTCCGTAGAAAAGTTGGAATACAGTAGATCTAATGCAAGAAAAAAAATATGAATTGGTTTGATACAACAATTATAGTTGTGATTTATTATTTTCTTATACTAACGGATCTCACAAAGGTTCTGTTGAGTTTTGTGTGATTGAAGTTTTCAAGTTTTGGGTTATCTTATGATGGATGAAGGAATAAGTAGTAGAAGAGCCTATGCTTGGGGATGCCCTGGCATACCAAGCTATTATCCAAAAAATGAGCAACCAACTAAGATTGGGGATGGTGCCGGGTGGCATCCCCTCTTTCTTCTAACGACCATCAGTATTTTACTCGAAGCTATATTTTTATTCGTCACATACTATGTGTTTTGCTTGGAGCGTCTTGTATAATATGAGTATTTTCTTGTTTTATTTTGTGTTTTAAGTCTTGATCCCTTGCTGGACACACCTACTTGAGAGAGCCAAAATAATGTCATGACTTGTTAGAATTGCTCTCTTTGCTTCACTTAAATCTTTCATGAGCTATGGACTTGCTCTAGTGCTTCACTTATATCTTTTTGAGCACGGTGTGATTTAGTATTTTTGAAGAAATGCTCTCTTGCTTCACTAAGATTTATTTGGGAGTTAGTAAAAATTTCAAGTAATTCTCTCTTGCTTCACTTAAATTATTTTGAGAGATAGAAATATTATGCTCATGATCTTCACTTATATTTGTTTGAGCTTTTGAAAAGCAACACATGAAAATTAGTCCCAAAGTGATAGATATCCAAGAAGGATATAATAAAAACTTTCATGAAGATCATTGGACAAAATAAAATTGATTCTTAGTAATAGTTTTGAGATATGATGATGTGATATGTGAGTCATCTTGATGAGTAGTTATGCTTTCATAAGAATATTGGTGTTAAGGTTTGTGATTCCCTATGCAAGCACGAAAGTCAATAGTCATGCAATGAAATTATATCCTAGTTGTGGTGCATTATTTGGTGTTAGTCATTCTTAATGCTTGCTTATGAGATTATTCATTTCTTCATTGATCGCTTCTCAATCTTTTGCTAGCCTTCATTTTGTACTAAGTATGATCTCCACTTGTGCCTCCAAAAACCTTTAAACTAGTCTTGCCACATGACTCCACTATATCTACCTATATGTGGTATTCTTTTGCTGTTCTAAGAAAATTTGCCTGTGCCATCTCTAATTTTCAAAATAAACGTCTTTTTTGTGTGTTCGTTTCGCTCGCGGAGCGGTGAGGGGTGGCTAATATTTTCCATGCTAGATCTGTTATTCTCATGATGAGTGTTTATTGACTTGTCATTGCATGAGAATAAGGCAAAGGTACTAGGGATGCCCAGTCCCAAAATGAAAAATGAATTTACTTTATGTTGTCAAATAATAAATTCCTTGGAAAGTGTTGGTATGGAGGGCAACCGTCGATACGGCTAGCCATGGAAAGTGAAAGCATGGAAAGTATTGGGAACTCTAAGTCGTTATCGTTGGTGGGGGTGAATACACCTCCCAAAATGTTTTTTCTCTAAGTTTTTCACTCTGAGCTCTGGCACCCCTACAAATCCCTACTTCCCTCTGCAAAGGGCCTTGCTTTATGCAATTTTTATGTTTTGAATTTGAGTCTCCATGTTCTCTTATAAAAGCACCAACTAGGAGGCAATATGATCGTACTTGAGTATTGGGTGTAGCTAATATGCGATTGTGTTTCACGAATGGATCAATGGTTGAGCATGATGGACTAGGGATAACTTATTTTAGCATTGATATTTTGAAAGACATGGTTGCTTGTTGATATGCTTGAGTATTTAAATTATCATGTCAAAACTAGACTATTGCTTTGAACAATATAAAAGTCCAAATGTCCATGCTATAAAGAAAAGAATATGATATGACATGTGAGGTAGCATTCCACATCAAAAATTCTGTTTTATCACTTCCCTACTCGAGGACTAGTCGGGGTTAAGCTTGGGGATGCTGATACATCTCCAATAGAACTATAATGTTTGATTGTTTCCATGTTGTTATAATATCAATCTTGGATGTTTTATAATTATTTTGTAGTCATTTTATATCATTTTTTGGTACTAACCTATTGACATAGTGCTAAGTGCCATTTGATGTTTTTCCATGTTTTTTACATCATAGAAAATCAATATCAAACGGAGTCCAAATGCCACAAAACTTTATGGAGATTTTTTATGGACCAGAAGGAACATAATGGGCCCTGGCTGCGCCTGGGGGTGCCCCGAGGGGAGCACAACCCATCAAGGCGCGCTAGGATGCCCAGGCGCGCCCTGGTGGGTTGTGCCCACCTCGGGTGCACCGAACCACCTCTTTGCTCTATCAATACCCCAATATTCCCAAAACCCTAGGGGAGTAAAAAATATATTTATCCAGCCACCACAAAGTCCAGAACCACCAGATCCAATCTAGACACCATCTCGGATGGGGTTCACCACCTCCATTTGTGCCTCTCTGATGATGTGTGAATAGTTCACTACAAGAAACCTATTAATCTATGATGGATTTCTGGTGACATTTTCAAAAACCGTCATGGATGTCACGGTACAGCCCCGCAAGCCCGCCAAAGCCCGCTAAGCCCGCCTGACCTTTACCCATATAAAGCGCTAACCCTAGCCCTCATCCTCTCTCCCTCCTCCGCAGCCCCCTCCCAATTCTTCATCGCCGCCACCCACCACCTCCTCGCCCCCTCTTCCCACCGCATGCCGTCGTCCCTCCCCCTCCTCTCCTCTCACCTAGCATCTCCGACAGCTACCAGATCACCCACATCCCCCATCCATCCATCCCTGTCAAACAATCTCTCTCTCGTATGACCCCTCACGGCACGGTCAACAGCCATCGATTCCGGCGATGTTCACCATCTCACAGCACACACACAAGCTGGTCTCCGACCCTAGCCCTCTAGGCCGGCTAGATCCACCTCGCCCGCGACCCCGAGTCCGTGGCTAGGGCTTCGGCTATGGTGTTGCCCCCATCGCCGGCGTGTCTCCGACAACTCCGCTGTGATCCAGACCGCGCGCCCTCGTGCTCTCCCCGCCTCCTGGATGGCAACCCCTAGCTGGGTTCGCTCACGTGCGTCGGGCTGCACGGCTGCGACCCCGACCTCCTCTGCCGCGGCTCCGACGCGGCCGTGCATCCTATGGCAACCTCCTCTGCAGTATTTGGACCACTGCAGGCCCTCCCTTGCCCAGGTGAGCACCTCAAACCCGATCTTCCTCTCCTCCTGCCATCTTCTTTTTTTTGTTATGATGTGCTTTGACTGACTCAACGTCTTCATCTATATATATCTGAACAGGTCCCGGTTCTTGCAAGCATAGAACATCTATTTGCCGTGTGCAGTAATAGTTTTGGTGTCAAGCTAGCTACATGTGTGGATGCTCTAGTTTTCTCCCAATGATTCAGTGTAATGCATATTTCAGATGCAGAAACTATGTTGTGTTCTGATGGCCATGCTACTATTTGTTGTTATAGTTTCCCCTGATTTCAGAAATATCTAATGTCCTTCGTGTACTTTGTAGTATCTATATAATAATTAGAGATACATGATAACTCAGTTCAGTTTAAGCGTATGATTTTCTTATCTTGTTTGGCTAGGTTACATACTTACAGATATAACTGTTGGGACATTGCGCACCATAATTGCAAACCTATCCAGTACTAATGTTGTGTACGCTCAAGACATTCCATTTCATATGCTCATGGGTGGACCTGCTAATTGTATGAATGCTCTGTACTTATTTCCTATTCTTACAACCAACTAGCATCATGTCTCTGACTCCGCATCGTATACTTGCTAGCTACTTGTAGATTCTGCTGAGATCGGCGTTAGTCTTTTTGGGCTTGATTCATTCAAGCAAACTATCTGTAGACAACTATTTCATTTATTTTTTTGCAAGTTATTTTTGCAAAAGGACGAATACCCGAGCCAGCTAGTAAAGCTGGGATTATTAAGTTCAGGTTTTGTATCCTTGTGTACTGTATATATCTTCTCAATTTCTCATCAACTAATTTATACTCTGTATTGGTGAGGTCGTATTTCATTTTCTGAAAAAGAATGCAATATTAAGAATAAAGTTTTAACAAGGAAAATGGAAAGTAGGATCATGCAGCTCCCCCAATTTCATTTAGTATATAATTGATAAAGAAAGGTCCAACACTGTCAGGGTTAATTGCCTAGTGTGGCTACTACCTACCCTAACTCTTAACGGTGTGTGTCTGTGCATGCTGATAAGGTGGTAGCAATTGCTATCGAGGGCTCTACCTGTGTCTGGTGTGTGCGTGCTTCCTCTATGAAATTTTAGACTGAATTTTCTCTGTATCTTGTACACCGCAGGGTATGAAATAGAGACAAACAGCAGGGTACTAAGTAGAGATAACCCGCTGCACTGTGGTATGTGGCCTTCTATCAAGATCTAATTTGGTTTAGATTTTCCCCTAGGTCTTGGAGACATGATTTTTGTTACTGTATTAACATGTCGACATGTTCTGTTAAGAGTTTTCTCCCTAGGCATTTCTTTTTCTGTCCTTGTTGTGTCCTGCAACCTTGTGAATATGTATTCTAGAAATAAGTTTAATCTGAATCTGAGAAGAAAATTACAACGGTGTGGCAGCCCTACGGCTAGAATACAGAGGTTTAAACCTGTTATTAAATTTGTGTACTAAGCATATGTATTAGTGAGTCAATTTAGAGTAGTAGTACTACTA
Organism: Triticum monococcum; assembly: GCA_034509565.1. Lineage (NCBI taxonomy): Eukaryota > Viridiplantae > Streptophyta > Magnoliopsida > Poales > Poaceae > Triticum > Triticum monococcum. Next base: position 80,891,947 of record CM067844.1, on the reverse strand, counting down.
TTAGTTGTGCACCTAGAAGTACCAAGGCCACGTGTTAGCAAACTGTCTCTCAGTCTTGAGGCACAAACTGGGCTAGCACTTGCCAACACAGTGGCACAATACATTTTTTCTTCAACTCCTTTGCTCCATGCCTAGGCCGCCCTCCTCAGTAGTGCTACTGGCAAGTGATCCTAAATCTTTTTCTTGATGTTGTTCCTCTTTTTTTTTATCACTTAACACTTGAATTGTCTGATTATGATCTCTTGTTTTTGGGATGCAGGTCTGGTAGTGCCGTAACAGCCGTGCCGTTGCATGGCATACAATAGAGCTTCAGAGGGCAGCAACGGTGGTAGTGATGGAGCTGCGCCGCGATCAACCAGGGGTTAGTTCTCTACCGCCATTCCTATGATTTCTCTGCTATTTCAATTCCCTAGCTGAACTGCTACTGAAATGCACCTATTTGGTTGATCCAGTTCAGAGTTACGCATATTTCATGAGGATGCGATTTTCAACTAATTTGCTTGTGCCACATGGATCTTGGTGGTTAAATTTATGTTCTTATGCACTCGAATCAAAGTAATCCCAGTATGCATGTTGTTAAGACCAATAACTGATACATCCTAACCACTATCTCCGTATCTCTTAACGGAACCATTTGCCACTAGTATAGATTTATTAGTGGCCATGGCTCTTAGTTATTTTGCATGCCATTTCGGGTTCACTTGGCAAGCAGGTGTTGTTTACTATTCTCAGTGCCTTCATAAGTATTTAGTTTCATGTGTAAACTTGTTGAGACATGAATGTTAGAAGCTTACGCCATCTGGGTCGACGAGCAGTGGCTTCGCGTCATGGATAGTGTTTATTAATGATGCCATTTTTTGGCGGATTTATATGGCTTCTACTGCTGCTGCTACAGTACTTGATTAGACTTTCATTTGACAGATTTCTATTACGTTATCAATTATAGTCAACTTGATTAGACTTTCATTTGACACATTTCTATTTGGATCAATTTGTAGCAACCTTATGTTTACTGTTGTTTTATAGTAGATACTTTTTATTCTCATTTATAAGCTAAGATTTGAGGATTTTGGAAAGCATGTAATTTATTTTTTTAGTTTCTTACAATTCTCATATTTCTACTATTAATTCATGTCTACAAAATGTCTAATGTTGTTGTAAATATGATAGGTATGATTGGGTAGTGGTCTACCTTGGAGCTATCCATCACAATCTGCCATGACATGTAGCCTCCAGCAGGAGGGTCGACGACAACATGAATACCAACCTTAGTAGTTTATATGGGTTGTTGATGTAAATTGCATTTGTACTTGTTCCTAACCTTGCTGTGACATATATATTGTCAATATATGTTGTATATTATCATATTATGGAGGATTTTACAAACTGCTATGTTGCATATATACCTATGGATGGCTGTATATTGAATGATTTGTGTGATGTATAACAATTTGCAAATACTATCTTGGGCTAAAATTGGCATTATCATTTGTGCACCACATTATGCTAAAAAGTGTTTTGTCTCAAATTGGGATGAAAGAAATGAAGCATACCAAATTTAATTTGATCCTAAAACCATGACGGTTTCTGTGACGAAAAGTAGCGTACACGTAGGCAGCCACATCATTCTAGTTGTTGAATTGAAAATCCTACGTGGCGTTGGTACATGACGGTTTGTTTCGTCATGAAGGATTGGGCCTAGCTTGGGCTTGGATGGGCTTAAGGCAGATCCATGACGGTCAAAAACCGTCATGGAAGGTACGATGCCAAATTATGACGCGATATACATGACGGATTCTAAGTTCGTCATGGAGGGGCACGCATGACAGATTTTGACCGATTTGTGACGGAATAGATCTGTCACGTATTAATAGATTTCTTGTAGTGGTTCTTTGTAGACCTTCGGGTCCATAGTTAGTAGCTAGATGGCTTCCTCTCTCTCTCTCTCTCTCTTGATTCTCAATACAATGGTTTCTTGAAGATCCATATGATGTAACTCTTTTGCAATGTGTTTGTTGGGATCCGATAAACTTTGAGTTTGTGATCAGATCTATCTCTTTTTACATCCATGAAAGTATTTGAGTTTCTTTGATCTCTTTTATGCATGATTGCTTATAGCCTCGTAATTCTTCTTCGATATTCGGGTTTTGTTTGGCCAACTTGATCTATTTATCTTGCAATAGGAAGAGGTGCTTTGTAGTGGGTTCGATCTTACGGTGCTTGATCCCAATGACAGAAGGGGAACCGACACATATGTATCGTTGCTACTAAGGATAAAACGATGGGGTCTAGCTCTTCATAGATAGATCTTGTCTACATCATGTCATCGTTCTTATTGCATTACTCTGTTTCTCCATGAACTTAATACATTAGATGCATGCTGGATAGTGATCGGTGTGTGGAGTAATAGTAGTAGATGCAGGCAGGCGTCGGTCTACTAATCTTGGACGTGGTTCCTATGTAATGATCATTGTGTAGATATCATCATGAGTATTTAAAGTTCTATCAATTGCTCAACAGTAATTTTTTCACCCACCATTTGCTATTTTTCTCGAGAGAAGCTACTAGTGAAACCTACGCCCCCCGGGTCTCTTTCTCATATTATTTTCCTTTGTGATCTATTTTCCTTTGTGTTTATTTTCAGATCTACTAAACCTGAAAATACCTTGCTGCAATTTATTCTTATTTATTTTATTTGGCATTCTATTTTTCAATCTAGTACTAATTTACCTCACGTCTGTTTGCCTATCTTGAGTGCCGAACCCCGGAAGGGATTGACAACCCCTTTAACACGTCCGGTTGTGAGAAGTTGTTATTTGTGTGCAGGTGTTGTTTATGTTGTGCTGCTTCGTTCTCCTACTGGTTCGATAAACTTGGTTTCACATCTTAGGGAAATACCTACCGCTCCTGTGATGCATCACCCCTTCCTCTTTGGGGAAATACCGACGTGGCTTCAAGCGACATCACGCCTCCTCCCGAAGATCAATCCTAGAGAGACGCATAGCACTATGCATTTTCGAGGTTTTTGGTAACTTGTTGCCAAAAGGGGAGAAAGTGTATACATCATAGGCTTCGAGAAAGAGAGATTTGCTTTTTTTGCTACTTACTTGTGTGCTTACTTGGATGATACTCTATGTTTATGTGTGTGAGATACTTGTATGGTCATGTGTTTGAGCATATCATTTAAATGCTTGTGCTTAAATGATGACATTATTTATCTCTCATATATGATCATTCACTTTGCCTTGGTGATGAGTGCATATTTTATATTCTATCATTTTGAGCTCTCCACCAAGATGTATATGACATGGAAGAGTAACTCATGATCCTAATCGATTGTGCATTTGCATTCAAAACAAATTTTTAATAATGCACAAATTTAGGGGGAGCTCTTGCCTATCACATACTTCTCAAAGCGTCGATATATTTCACTCTTATTATCTTTTGTCGAAGGTTTGATCTATATGTTGTCATCAATTACCAAAAAGGGGGAGATTGAAAGTGCAACTAATCCCTAGGTGGTTTTCGTAATTCTTAACAACATATAGCTCATTGAACTAATATTCTTTCAAGATGATCACTTCAGAAAGTTCAATGTTGGGCATGGCATGGACTAGAGATGTAGACCCCTAAAAATGCTAAGGACACATATTGGCTCAAGCTCAAGACTCTACCTTTTCATTTTAGTGATCCAAGATCACATTGAGTCCATAGGAAAAGCCAATACTATTAAAAGGGGATGAGGTGTTGCTTGATGGCTTGCTTGCTCAAAATGCTTAGTGATATGCTCCAAAAGCCCTCAACCACTTTCTCATATCCACATATGTCCCAAACCAAAAGTCAAACTCGGCCCCACCGATTTGATCTATCCAGCGCCACCGAGTTCATTTGACATAGCCATAGCCAAAAACCCTAATCAGTTCGCTCTCACCGATAGGGATCTTGGTCTCACCGAGATGGGATTGCAAACTCTCTATTTCCCTTCGTAACGTTTCGGTCTAACCAAGATGAGTGATCGGTCCCACCGAGTTCGCAACGCAAACTCTCTATTTCCTTTTTGTAACGTTTCTATCTCACCAAAATGAGCGATCGGTCCCGCCGAGTTTGCCTGACCAACTATCTGTTTGCCTATGACAGAAATCGGTCTCACCGAGCTCCTGTGATCGGTCTCACCAAGATTACGTTATGCCCTAACCCTAATGAAATTGGTCCCACCAAGTTGACATTTCAGTCCCACTGAAAATGCTAATGTTCACATTTTGAACTAAATCGGTCTGACCGAGTTTAACTATTTGGTCCCACTGAGTTTGGTAAATTGTGTGTAATGGTTAGATTTTGTGTGGAGGCTATATATACCCCTCCATCCATCCTCCATTGGTGGAGAGAGCTATCAGAACATGCCTACACTTCCACCATTCATTTTCTTAGAGAGAACCACCTACTCATGTGTTGAGATCAAGATATTCCAATCCAATCATAAGAATCTTGATCTCTAGCCTTCCCCAAGTTGCTTTCCACTCAAATCATCTTTCCACCAAAGAGTTCATCATCAACACACCATCTATTACCTTTTGGAGAGTGGTGCCTCCTAGATTGGTTAGGTGTCACTTGGGAGCCTCCGTCAAGATTGTGGAGTTGAACCAGGGACTTTGTAAGGGCAAGGAGATCGCTTACTTTGTAAATACCTACCCAAGTGAGGCAAGTCCTTCGTGGGCGATGGCCATGGTGGGATAGACAAGGTTGCTTCTTCATGGAGCCTTCATGGGTGGAGCCCTCCATGGACTCGTGCAACCATTACTCTTCGCGGGTTGAAGTCTCCATCAACATGGATGTACGATAGCAGCACCTATCAGAACCACGCCAAAAATCTCCATGTCTACATTGCGTTTGCTCCCTCCTCTTTACCTTCATATGCAATGATTTACAATTCGTTGCTATACTCTTAGATTTGCATGTGTAGGTTGATTTCTTGACTTGTGATAATAAGTTGCTAAAATCTGCCAAGACTTCAAATTGGGAAAAGTCTAGATTTTTATTTGGTCAAGTAGTCTAATCACCCCCCTCTAGACATACTCTCGATCCTACAGATAGGTTCTCCCTTTGGTACTTGGCCTCCATGGTGATGATGGCCCCCTCCGGTTTCCTCCTCCTTGGCCTCTAGTGATGATGGCCCCCTCAGGCAGGGTGCCGGAGAGCGCCTAGATTGATTTTTCATGGGTACAGAGGCTTGCGGTGGCGGAACTTCTCATCTAGGGTTCTTTTGGGTGTTTTGGCATTTATAAGAATTTTTGGCGTCGGTCTCACGTCAAGGGGGTGCCCGAGGGGCCCACAAGCCTCCTCCACGCGTCATGGGGGTGGACGCGCCCCCAATCTTGTGGCTTCCTCGTGAAGATTCTGGTCCTTCCTCGATGCTTCGGTGGTCTCTTTTGGTCCTCAAAATATCGCCATAAATTTTCACCCCATTCTGAGAACTTTTATTTCTGCACAAAAAACGACACCACGGTAGTTCTGTTGAAAGCAACGTCACTCCGGGTTAGTTCTAATCAAATTATACCAAAACCATATAAAATTGTTGTAAACAGGGCATGAATACTTCATAAATTATAGATACGTTGGAGACGTATCATATGCCTATAGGAAACATAGATATTGTTCATCTTCCTTATGCTTGCGTTTGAGACACCTGGCGGATCCTTTGTCGATTTCTTCTACATGTCTGCTGATGGCACCCACGATGGGATTCTTCTTGCTTAGCGTAGCTCCATTCTCTCCCTATCTAACCATGATCGTTGGCGAATACCATGTCTTGGCCACAGTCTCCACCACTTCAGGCAATAATCCTTGTTGGATCTCCGACGTCTACATCTCTCAGAGCGACCCTAAAAAATGGATTTTCTAACAGAGCTCCATGGCCTATGTGGCAAGATTGTTCGGCTATGGCTTCTTGATGGTGAACTTAACATTATCACTTCCCACGATAATAAAAACAACATGCGTCTTAATCACCGTTCTATGAATCGCTTCCAAAGATTCATCTCCAATTTACCCTACGCGACATCTACCTACAAGGCAGGAGGTACACTTGGTCTAATGAGCAGGACAACCTCACCCCTAGTGAGAAACAACCGTGTTCTCTGCACTCCTTCTTGGGTGACGACAAATCCCAACCACCTCCTTTGATCCTTAGCCTCTGTCGCTTCTGACCACTGCCCCTTGGTCATCGATTGCTCACCGCGACTTCATGGATTTGAGTGTCTCTGGATCTAGTTAGAGGGCTTCCAATAGGTGGTCGCTAATGCGTGGAAACCTGAGACCCTGGATCCGAACCCATTCCAACGTATTTATGCTCGGATCAAGGCCACAGCCTGCCTCCTACAAAGTTGGAGCTCGTGCTGCACCGGTGACATCTCGACCCAGTTTCTGACCTCGCGCGTGCTTATCTATGCCTCGACATCTCCATGGACCACCATGATAACTCCCCGACTAAGACTTGGCTACTTTGGGAGCTCCATTGCAGGGGAGCATGCCCATTTCCGTTGGCTAAAATAAGGAGATACAAACTCCGCTTTCTTCATAATACATGTTGCTCACCGTAACCAAACAAAATCAGATTCTTGGTTTACATGTCAAAGGCATGCTAGTCACTAATGAGCCGACTGTGGCTCAGGTGGCATTTGAGCATTTGTCCTCTATCTTGGGATCCACCCCACCCAGGGATTACACCATGTACTTGGAAGCCATTGACCTGCAGAACTTTCACCTCTCAGCTCTTGAGATTCCTTTCTCCAAAGCGGAAATCTAGGACGTGATGAATAAACTTCCCATAAGCAAGGGGCCTAGCCCAGATAGATTCACCGCTGAATTCTTGCGCTTTTGCTGGACTATCATCAAGTCCGACGTGTGTGAGGACATTGACAAACATTTCTCCATGAACGGCCTCAGGTTTGGCAACCTGAACGAGGCCTTGCTTACATTACTTTCCAAGAGGCCTACCACAACTTCTCTTACGAACATTCATCCAATCAGTCTCATCTTCTTCTGGCAAAGCTTTTTTCCAAGGTTCTATGGCTCCGGCTCGCGCTGCATATGGTTGAAAATTTATCCGTCAACCAAAGTGCCTTCATCGCTAGGAGATGCATGCATGAAAATTTCCTTCTAGTCTGGCAAACCATGAGGATACTGCATAACCTCAAAGCACCAAGAGGTCTTCTAAAGCTAGATATTGTGAAGGCACTCGACATCGTGTCATTGCCTTTTCTGCTTCAACTGCTCTAGCACCTCAGCTTTGGCAGACGATGGTGTGAGGGGATCTCGATCGCAATCCCCACGGCATCAACCCGCGTGTTGGTATGCCCATCATGCAGCCTGCGGCCTTCGCCAAGGCGACCCCCTCTCTCCAATGATTTTCTCCATAGTGATCGACACCCTGAACTCGCTCTTCCACCATGTCGTCTAGGCTGGACTACTATGAGGACTCACTACGCGCCATGACACGTCGAGTATCTCACTATTTCCCGATGACATTGTCATCTTCTGCCACCCCAAGCCACACTAGCCGGCGTCCATCAGGGACCTCCTTACGATGTTCAACGACGCCATCAGTCGTTGCACTAACTTCCTCAAGTGCTCCGCCACACCATTTTAATGTTCTCCTAGCAAGGTTAGTGCCATTGCTGCCACACTAACCTGCCCATTGGTGCCCTTCCCTATTCGCTGCCTTGGGCTTCCTCTCTCTATTAGAAAAACCTCTGCATCTTCGCTCATGCCACTTGTTGACAAAATTCTCAAGAAGCTAGCCACCTGGAAGGTGTCATTGCTCTCCCGTGCTGAGAGGCTTGCCCCGGTACATCACGTCATTTCCGCCATGCATGTGTATATCTTGCTCACCATGACCTATGGGCCCATGGAGCCACTTACACTTTCTCAATGATGATGAGGCCCACAAGTTCTTCCATGCCTCGACTACTTGGGCCCTTGGTTATGGTAAAACTTGTCGCTTTTTGCATGATCATCGGTTCAACAACCAGTCTCTCCTGGAGCTTGCGCCCGAGCTAGTCTCGCTCGTCCCATGTCAACTTCGGTGGCGCCGCCTAGTGCATGATGGCCTCTTCGACTAGGCATGGATTCAAAAATTCATGCCACCCTTGTCCCGATGGCCACAACCAAATACATCAACCTCTGGTGCCTTGTTAGGAGTGTCGAGTTGTCCACCGAGCCTGACATGATTTCCTGGAAGTGGACAACCAACTGTCTTTACTCGACAAACTATTGCTACAGGGCCCTGTTCCACAGCTCTACCCCTTCACCATTCTTCCAGCTTATATGAAAATGTCGGGCTCCCACAAATGCAAATATCTTCCTTTGGCTGGTCTCACCCAATCATTGTTGGACTGCAGACTGTCGTGCCAAACACACTTTGCCTCATGAACCCGTCTGCAACCTTGGGTGCCAGGTACTCAAGGACCATCACCTGTTTATGGGATGCATTTTCTATCGCATGCTTGGCACGACACCATGGCTTGGTGCCGCCTAACTCCCCCCACCCCACCAGAACGATGACTCCAACTTCTTCGTCTAGTGGTCTAAGACTACGACTGCTACTCTGGCAAGCTTGCTTAAGGGCATGAACTCCTTGATCAGCCGCGTCGCGTGTGTTGGAGTCCTGGGAATGGGGGTACCCAGACTTGCCTGCCTGCGGCCCAGGGCATGGCTCCACCAATGGCCTGGTAAGACCCATCTTCATCAACAACAACTCAAGACCCTCACGAGGGGCCAAGCCTCGCAAGGTGGACGACACCGAGACCTCCCTAGAGTTGGCCTCGCTAGGCTGGCTCCTGAGGAGCGGAGATATCTATTCAAGGGACACCTCGCGAGGTCCACGTGACGTGAGCCATGACGAGCAAGGTCAAGCGGGCACCAGCGGGAGCAGAGTGCCAGTTTTCTATTTGGTGCTAAGGAAGCAGGCGCAGGCGAGGAGTCCCGAGGCATCATGCAAAGGTTTCCATATCGGTGCAACAAGAGTGAGACGAGCTGGACGGCAGGACGGAGGTCACCACGGAGCCCACGACGGCATCACCACCACAGCCTTTGGTAGACGAAGACCACTTTTTGTTGGGATAACTTGTACTAGTTGTCTCCCTTCGAAATTGGCCATAGTGGGATCCCGTCCCGCCTAGACATTTGGAAAGAGGACCAAGGCCTCTATAAATAGTGCTAGCCACCACAATAGTAAGGGACGGATCATTCAGACCATCCTCAAACGCACCAGCTCATCGAGCTCAAGAACACCTCTCCTCAGGAGGCTGTTCATCCACTGTACTAGTTCATCCTTATCCCACGAGGCAATCCACCAGACCACACTAGAGTAGGGTATTACACCACAAAGGTGGCTCGAACCAGTATAAACTCTCGTGTCACTTGTTCCTTCGGTTCGGCGAGCTAGGCCTTGAGATCGTTGCGAGAGTGAGCCAGGGAGAGATCTTCATGCGCACCCCAGTGTTCGAGCCTCAAGGGTTTGTTGGAACCCGCAATCCAACAGCGTGTTCTATCTACGTAAATCACATAGAACCGTATCGTACATACGCAGATCACATATTACTGTATCGTACATACATATATCACATAGAATTGTATCGTACATACATAGATCACATAGAACCGTATCTAACATACATAGATTGGGAGATGTTCCATGTCTACGTTTAACTACAATACACCAATTTCAATATCATACAAGAGTAGTTTTCATGTGGCACTAGGGCATCTCCAACACTGACCCTCAAACCACCCACAAGCATCTCAATCGCACGGTCCGGAGGTATTGGGCCATCCAACCCGGTCCTATATCAGTTCGGTCGGTGGTCCGGTCGCACTTTTTGCCGCAAACCTGTGAAAGCGCAACTAATCGCCAGGTGGCTTTGGTAATTCATAACAACATCGAGCTCATTGAACTAATATCCACTCAAGATTAATATTTCAGGAAGTTCAATGAATGGCATGGCATGGACTAGAAATGTGGACCCCTCAAAATGCTAAGGACACATATTGGCACTAGCTCAAAGAATATTCACTTTTATTATAGTGATCCAGGATCATATTGAGTCCATAGGAATGCCAATACTATTAAAAGGGGAGGAGGTGTTGCTTAATGGCTTGCTTGCTCAAATGCTTAGTGATATTGCTCCAAATACCCTAAACTACTTTCTCGATCCAAATATGTCAAAAATTCTAAACACCAACTCGGCCCCGCCAATTCTTTCTATTCGGCGCCACCGAGTCCATATGACATAGCCATTACCAGAAACCCTAGCAATTCGGTCTCACCAATAATGGTGTCGGTCTCACCGATATGGCCTTGCCGACGCTCTGTGACTTGTTGCATTTATTTTAGTCTCACCCAGTTATGCAATCGGTCTCATCGTGCTGGCTTGACATTCTCTCTGTTGCCTTATTGCTTCACTACGGTCTCACTGATTTGATGCAATCCGTGCCACCGATTTGATGTTTGCCCTAAGCCCTAGCACATCGGTCCCATTGGGTTGTTCCAGTCGGTCCCATCAAGATTCCTAATGTTCACACTTTGAACTAATTAGTCTCACTGAGTTCATCTATTCGGTTTGACCGTGTTGGGTCAAATGTGTGTAACGGTTGGATTTTGTGTGGAGGCTATATATATACCCCTCCACCTCCTTCTCAATTAGTGAGAGAGCCATCAGAACGTCCTACACTTCCATCATACATTCTCTGAGAGAGAACCACCTACTCATGTGTTGAGATCAAGATATTCCAGTCCTACCACAAGATTCTTGATTTATAGCCTTCCCCAAGTTGCTTTCCACTGAAATCATCTTTCCACCATATCCAAATCTGCGAGAGAGAGTTGAGTGTTGGGGAGACTGATACGTCTCCAACGTATCTATAATTTTTTATTGTTCCATGCTATTATATTATCTGTTTTGGATGTTTCATACGCATTAATATGCTATTTTATATTATTTTTGGGACTAACTTATTAACCTAGAGCCGAGTGTCAGTTTCTATTTTTCCTTGTTTTTGAGCTTTGCAGAAAAGGAATACTAAACGGAGGCCAAACGGAATAAAACTCCACGATGATTTTTCTTAGACCAGAAGACACCCAGGGGACTTGGAGTACAAGTCAGAAGATCCACGAGGCGGCGACAAGGGTGGAGGGCGCGCCCTAGGGGGGGGTGCCCCCTACCTTGTGGGCCCCTTGGTGACTCCCTGACCTAGATCTTCCTCCTATATATTCACATATATTCCAAAACCCTCAGAAGCATCCACATAACACTTTTCCACCATCGCAACCTTCTATTCCCGTGAGATCCCATCTTGGGGCCTTTTCTGGCATCCTGCCGGAGGGGGATTTGATCACGGAGGGCATCTACATCAACTCTATTGCCCTTCCGATGAAGCATGAGTTGTTTACCACAGACCTACGGGTCCATAGCTAGTAGCTAGATGGCTTCTTCTCTCTCTTTGATTCTCAATACCATGTTCTTGTCGATGTTCTTGGAGATCTATCCGATGTAATCTTCTTTTGCGGTGTGTTTGTCGAGATCCAATGAATTGTGGATTTATGATCAGCTTATCTATGAATATTATTTGAATCTTCTCTGAATTCTTATATGCATGATTTGATATCTTTGTATTTCTCTTCAAATTATCGGTTTGGTTTGGCCAACTAGATTGGTTTTTCTTGCAATGGGAGAGGTGCTTAGCTCTGGGTTCAATCTTGCGTAATTTCACCCAGTGACAAAGTAGGAGCAGCGAGACACGTATTGAATTGTTGCCACCGAGGATGAAAAGATGGGGTTTTCATCATATTGCTTGAGTTTATTCCTCTACATCATGTCATCTACTTAAGGCGTTACTCCGTTCTTTACGAACTTAATACTCTAGATGCATGCTGGATAGCGGTCGATGGGTGGAGTAATAGTAGTAGATGCAGGTAAGAGTCGGTCTACTTGACCCAGATGTGATGCCTATATTGCATAATCATTTGCTCGACAGTAATTTGTTCACCCACCGTATTATTTTCCTTCATGAGAGAAGCCTCTAGTGAAACCTATGGCTTCCGAGTCTATTTTCCTTCATATTAGTTTCCGATCTACTATTTTGAAATCTTTTATTTTCAGATCTATAAACCAAAAAACTCAAAAAAATATCTTTTGTTTAGTTTTATCTATCTCTATCAAATCTCACCTTTACAAGTGACCGTGAAGGGATTGACAACCCCTTTATCGCGTTGGGTGCAAGTGTTTGATTGTTTGTGCACGTGCATCTATTGGGGACTTGCGCGTTGATACGTCCATTTTGCATCATGATTTTATACTAATATTTATTGCATTATGGACTGTTATTACACATTATATCACAATACTTATGCCTTTTCTCTCTTATTTTATAAGGTTTACATGAAGAGGGAGAATGCCAACAGCTGGAATTCTGGACTGGAAAAGGAGAAAATATTAGAGACCTATTCTGCACAACTCCAAAAGTCATGAAACTTCACGGAGAATATTTTTGGAATATATAAAAAAATATTGGGCGAAGAAAATACCAGAGGGGGGCCAGCAGCGAGCCACAAGGGTGGAGGGCGCACCCTACCCCCTAGGCGCACCCCCGAACTTGTGGGCCCCCTGGCAGGCCTCCGACGCCCATCTTCTGCTATATGGTGTGTTTTGACCTGGAAAAAATTAGAAGGGACCTTTCGGAATGAAGCGCCGCAGTCTCGAGGCAGAACCTGGGCAGAACCAATCTAGGGCTCCGGCAGAGCTGTTCTGTCAGGGAAACTTCCCTCGGGACGGGGAAAACATCGACATCATCATCACCAACGATCCTCTCAGAGAGAGGGGGTAAATCTAAATCAACATCTTCACTAGCACCATCTCCTCTCTATGACACCCCAAGACCGACGCTCTAGAAGACTTCCGTAGCCATTCCGAGATAATATTGCCATGCAACTTCCATCATCATCATATACATGACTTGAGCATTTATTGTCATATTGCTTTGCATGATCGTAAGATAGCTAGCATGATGTTTTCATGACTTGTCCGTTTTTGATGTCATTTCTATGCTAGATCATTGCACATCCTGGTACACTGCCAGGCATTCATATAGAGTCATATTTTGTTCTAGATATCGAGTTGTAATATTGAGTTGTAACTAAATAAAAGTATGATGATCATCATTATAAGAACATTGTCCCATGATAAAAATTAAAGTGGCCAAAGAAGCCCCCCCCCCCCAAAGATAGAGGTCAAAGAAGCCTACAAAAAAGAAAATAAGAAAAAAAAAGAGAAGCGGCAATGTTACTATCCTTTTACCACACTTGTGCTTCAGAGTAGCACCATGTTCTTCATATAGGGAGTCTCTTGAGTTATCACTTTCATATACTAGTGGGAATTTTCATTATAGAACTTGGCTTGTATATTCCAACGATGGGCTTCCTCAAATGCCCTAGGTCTTCATGATCAAGCAAGTTGGATGCACACACACTTAGTTTCAGTTTGAGCTTTCATACACTTATAGCTCTTAGTGCATCCATTGCATGGAAATCCCTACTCCTTGCATTGACATCAATTGATAGGGATCTCCATAGCCCATTGATTAGCCTCGTCAATGTGAGACTTTGTCCTTTTTTGTCTTCTCCACACAACCTCCACCATCATATTCTATTCCACCTATAGTGCTATGTCCATGGCTCACGCTCATGTATTGCGTGAAAGTTGAAAAGGTTTGAGAATGTCAAAAGTATGAAACAATTGCTTGGCTTGTTATTAGGGTTGTGAATGATTTGCATACTTTGTGTGGTGAAGATGGAGCATAGCTAGACTATATGATTTTGTAGGGATAACTTTCTTTGGCCATGTTATTTTGAAAAGACATGATTGCTTTATTGGTATTCTTGAAGTATTATTGTCTTAATGTCAAATGATAGACAATTTCTTTGAACCACTCGCGTCTTAATATTCATGCCATGATTAGATTACATGATCAAGATTATGCTAGGTAGCATTCCACATCAAAAATTATCTTTTTTATCAATTACCTACTCGAGGACGAGCAGGAATTAAGCTTGGGGATGCTGATACGTCTCTATCGTATCTATAATTTTTTATTGTTCCATGCCAATATTCTCCAACTTTCATATACTTTTGGCAATTGTTATACTATTTTTGGGACTAACATATTGATCCAGTGCCCAGTGCCAGTTCCTGTTTGTTGCATGTTTTTTGTTTCACAAAAATTCCATATCAAACGGAGTCCAAACGGGATAAAAACTGACGGAGACTTTTTTTGGAATATATGTGATTTTTGGGAAGAAGAATCAACGCAAGACGATGCCCAAGGGGGCCACGAGGCAGGGGCGCGCCCTAGGGGTCAGGTGCACCCTGGGCCCTTGTGGCAACCCTGTAGGCGGTTAGTGCCCTTCTTTCACCGCAAGAAAGCTAATATCCGGACAAAAGTCATGTCCAAAATTCAGCCCAATTAGAGTTACTTATCTCTTGGAATTTAAGAAATGGTGAAAGGGCAGAATCTGGAAGGCAGAAACAGAGAGAGATAGAGAGACAAATCCAATCCTGGAGGGGCTCTCGCCCCTCCCATGCCATGGACGCCATGGACCAGAGGGGAAACACTTCTCCCATCTAGGGAGAAGGTCAAGGAAGAAGAAGAAGAAGGGGGGCTCTCTCCCCCTCTCTCCCAGTGGCGCTGGAACGCCGTCGGGGCCATCATCATCACCGCAATCTACACCAACAACTTCACTGCCATCATCACCAACTCTCCCCCCCTCTACGCAGTGGTGTAACCCCTCTTTTACCCGCTGTAATCTCTACTTAAACATGGTGATAAACTCTATATATTATTTCCCAATGATGTATGGCTATCCTATGATGTCTGAGTAGATCAGTTTTGTCCTATGGGTTAATTGATCATCGTGATTGGTTTGAGTTGCATGTTTTATTATTGGAGCTGTCCTATGGTGCTCTCTGTGACGCGCAAGCATGAGGGATCCCTGCTGTCGGGTTTGTAGTATGTTCATGATTTGCTTATGGTGGGTGGCGTGAGTGACACAAGCATAGACCCGAGTAAGTAGGTTGTTTGCATATGGGAGTAAAGAGGACTTGATGCCTTATAATGCTATGGTTGGGTTTTACCTTAATGATCTTTAGTAGTTGCGGATGCTTGCTAGAGTTCCAATCATAAGTGCATATGATCCAAGAAGAGAAAGCATGTTAGCTTATGCCTCTGCCTCAAACAAAATTGCAATAGTGATTACTGGTCTAGTTATCGATTGCCTAGGGACAAATAACTTTCTTGTTTGACAAAAAGCTCTCTACTAAACCTAACTTAGTTGCCTCTTCATCTAAACAGCCCCTACTTTTTATTTATGTGCTGTTTATTATCTTGCAAACCTATCCAACAACACCTACAAAGTACTTCTAGTTTTATAGTTGTTCTAGGTAAAGCAAACGTCAAGCGTTCATAGAGTTGTATCGGTGGTCGATAGATCTTGAGGGAATATTTATTATACCTTTAGCTCCTCGTTGGGTTCGACACTCTTACTTATCGAAAGAGGCTACAATTGATCCCCTATACTTGTGGGTTATCAATGCTTCATTTTGTGCTTCATGGAAACGTCGCCAAGTACCTCTACGCACGGATACCCCTTGACCGTTTTTGGAATCGCCAAGAACGCCAAGTACCCTCTACGCCCGATGCCTAGAACAACTACCGTCACCGAAGACCCATGAACCAAAAACGTCTAGTTCGACTACCGTCACAAGAACGATTCCGGCAAGTCCGCAGACCCCAAGTACCATGACAACCCTGAAGGGATCCGAATTCGTCGAGTTCACCTTCGAAACGTGTACCACTATCGCCGCTCGAACATCTACAGAGCATTTACCACAACCATCGCTGAAGACCCGTGAACGCCTATCGATGACCCTCCAAGTTCATCTACGATTGCCATGTACAACTGTCGTCACTGTGAACAACTACTTCCACTACCACCACCGAGTACCACTACTTCCCACGATGACCGAGAATGACTACACCGCTTGACCCAAGCCACCCGAAGGCGCACTTCGAAGGTATAACCGCCGAGACATTGACCCGTGGATGAATGCATGTGTTGTATGAGATGCGTGTTTGGATGTTGTATCCGCTCATGAACATTAGTTGTTCCCTCGTTTGACACCGTCGTCGAACCATGGGAACCTGGTAAGCGGGAGCACCACACCTTTCATCGCATGACACGTTCCCGTCACACTTTCTTTTGCATCGGCCTCTCAATGAGTTACCGGAACCAATATGTTGTCATGGCATCATTTTTGGATTCAGCGTTGTGGCACCCGTTTCGTCCCGCCATGGTGAGAAAGGCTTCATAACTTGCTCATGTCAACATTTTCTTAAAGTTGCATAAAACTTGTATATGTCATCCGCATCATGACAACTACATTTAAAATGTTTAAAATTTTTGTTTGCATTAAATTGCTAAATGAACTAAATATGCCCTATAGGAAATAATAAAGTTATTATTTATTTCCTTATTTCATGATAAATGTTTATTACTCATGCTAGAATTGTATTAACCGGAAACATAATACAAGTGTGAATACGTAGAGAAACAGAGTGTCACTAGTATGCCTAGACTTGACTAGCTTGTTGACCAAAGATGGTTATGTTTCCTAGCCATAGACATGAGTTGTCATTTGATTAACGGGATCACATCATTAGGAGAATGATGTGATTGACTTGACCCATTCCGTTAGCTTAGCACTTGATCATTTAGTATGTTGCTATTGCTTTCTTCATGACTTATACATGCTCCTATGACTATGAGATTATGCAACTCCCATTTACCGGAGGAACACTTTGTGTGCTACCAAACATCACAACGTAACTGGGTGATTATAAAGGTGCTCTACAGGTGTCTCCAAAGGTACTTGTTGAGTTGGTGTATTTCGAGATTAGGATTTGTCACTCCGATTGTCGGAGAGGTATCTCTAGGCCCACTAGGTAATACACATCACTATAAGCCTTGCAAGCATTGTAACTAATGAGTTAGTTGCGAGATGATGTATTACGGAATGAGTAAAGAGACTTGCTGGTAACGAGATTGAACTACGTATTGAGATACCGACGATCGAATCTCGGGCAAGTAACATACCGATGACAAAGGGAACAACGTATGTTGTTTTGCGGTTTGACCGATAAAGATCTTCATAGAATATGTAGGAGCCAATATGAGCATCCAGGTTCCGCTATTGGTTATTGACCGGAGACGTGTCTCGGTCATGTCTACATAGTTCTCGAACCCGCAGGGTCCGCATGCTTAAAGTTCGATAACAATTATATTATGAGTTTATGGTTTTTGATGTACCGAAGGTAGTTCGGAGTCCCGGATGTGATCACGGACATCAGGAGGAGTCTCGAAATGTTCGATACGTAAAGATCGATATATTGGACGACTATATTTGGATACCGGAATGGTTCCGGGTGAGATCGGGATAAGAACAGAGCACCGGGAGGTTATCGGAACCCCCTGGGAGGTATATCGGCCTTAATGGGCTTTAGTGGAAAGGAGGGGAAAGGAGCAAGGGAGGGGCATGCCCCCCCAAGCCCAATGCGAATTGGGACGGGGCCTGTCCCCCTTTTCCTTCCTCCCTCCTTCCTCTTCCTTCCCTCTCCTCTCCAAATAGGAAAAGGAGTAGTCCTACTCCCGGTGGGAGTAGGACTCCCCCCTTGGGCGCGCCTCCTCCCCTTGGCCGGCCCTCTCCTCCCCTCCTTTATATACGGAGGAGAGGGGCACCCCATAGACACAACAACTGATCTCTTGGATCTTTTAGCCGTGTGCGGTGCCCCTCTCCACTATAGTCCACCTCGAGAATATCATAGCGGTGCTTAGGCGAAGCCCTGCAACGATAGAACATCAACATCGTCACCACACCGTCGTGCTGATGGAACTCTCCCTCAAAGCTCGACTGGATCAGAGTTCGAGGGACGTCATCGAGTTGAACGTGTGCAGAACTCGGATGTGCCGTACGTATAGTACTTGATCGGTCGGACCATGAAGACGTACGACTACATCAACCGCGTTATGATAACGCTTCCGCTTTCGGTCTACGAGGGTATGTGGAAACACTCTCCCCTCTCGTTGCTATGCATCACCATGATCTTGCGTGTGCGTAGGATTTTTTTTGAAATTACTATGTTCCCCAACAGTGGCATCCGAGCCAGGTTTTATGCGTTGATGTTATATGCACGAGTAGAACACAAGTGAGTTGTGGGCGATACTAGTCATACTGCTTACCACCATGTCATACTTTGGTTCGGCGGTATTGTTGGATGAAGCGGCCCGGACCGACATTACGCGTACGCTTACGCGAGACTGGTTCTACCGACGTGTTTTGCACATAGGTGGCTGGCGGGTGTCAGTTTCTCCAACATTAATTAGTTGAACCGAGTGTGGCTACGCCCGGTCCTTGAGAAGGTTAAAACATCACTAACTTGACGAACTATCATGTTGGTTTTGATGCATAGGTAAGAACGGTTCTTGCTCACCTCGTAGTAGCCACATAAAACTTGCAACAACAAAGTAGAGGACGTCTAAGTTATTTTTGCAGGGCATGTTGTGATGTGATATGGTCAAGACATGATGCTATATTTTATTGTATGAGATGATCATGTTTTTTAACCAAGTTATCGGCAACTGGCATGAGCCATATGGTTGTCGCTTTATTGTATGCAATGCAATCGCCATGTAATTGCTTTACTTTATCACTAAGCGGTAGCGATAGTCGTAGAAGCAATAGTTGGAGAGAATACAATGATGCTACAATGGAGATCAAGGTGTCGCACCGGTGAAGGTTGTGATCATGACGGTGCTTTGGAGATGGAGATCACAAGCACAAGATGATGATGGCCATATCGTATCACTTATATTGATTGCATGTGATGTTTATCTTTTATGCATCTTATTTTGCTTAGGTAGATGGTAGCATTATAAGATGATCTCTCACTAAATTTCAAGATAAAAGTGTTCTCACTGAGTATGCACCGTTGCCAAAGTTCGTCGTGCCGAGACACCACGTGATGACCCGGTGTGATAAGCTCTACGTTCATCTACAACGGGTGCAAGCCAGTTTTTGCACACGCAGAATACTCGGGTTAAACTTGACGAGCCTAGCATATGCAGATATGGCCTCGGAACACTGAAACCGAAAGGTCGAGCGTGAATCATATAGAAGATATGATCAACATAGTGATGTTCACCATTGAAAACTATTCCATCTCACATGATGATCGGACATGTTTTTGTTGATTTGGATCACGTGATCACTTAGAAGATTAGAGGGATATCTAGATAAGTGGGAGTTCTTAAGTAATACGATTAATTGAACTTTAATTTTATCATGAACTTAGTCCTGGTAGTATTAGCATATCTATGTTGTAGATCAATAGCTCGCGTTTAGCTCCCCTGTTTATTTTGATATGTTTCTAGAGAAACCCAAGTTGAAAGATGTTTGTAGCAATGATGTGGATTGGATCCGTGATCTGAGGATTATCCTCATTGCTGCACAGAAGAATTATGTCCTTGATGCACCGCTAGGTGACAGACCAATGGCAGGAGCAGATGTAGACATTATGAACGTTTGGAAAGCTTGATATGATGACTACTTGATAGTTTAGTGCACCATGCTTTACGGCTTAGAACCGGGACTTCAAAAATGTTTTGAATACCACAGAGCATATAAGATGTTCCAAGAGTTGATATTGGTATTTCATACTCATGTCCGTGTCGAGGGGTATGAGACCTCTGACAGTACTTTGCCTATAAGATGGAGGAGAATAGCTCAACCAGTGAGCATGTGCTCAGATTATCTGAGTACTACAATTGCTTGAATACAGTGGGAGTTAATCTTCCAGATAAGATAGTAATTGACAAAGTTCTCTAGTCACTATCACCAAGTTACTAGAACTTTGTGATGAACTATAATATGCAAGGGATGACGAAAGTAATTCCGGAGCTCTTCGCGATGCTGAAATCGACGAAGGTAGAAATCAAGAAAGAGCATCAAGTGTTGATGGCTGACAAGATCACCAGTTTAAAGAAAAGGGCAAAGGGGAGAAGGGGAGCTTCAAGAAGAACGGCAAGGAAGTTGCTGCTCAAGTGAAGAAACCCAAGTCTGGACCTAAGCCTGACACTGAGTGGTTCTACTACAAAGGGACTGGTCACTGGAAGCGGAACTGCCCCAAGTATTTGGCAGATAAGAAGGATGGCAAAGTGAACAAAGGTATATTTGATATACATGTTATTGATGTGTACTTCACTAGTGTTTATAGCAACCCCTCAAGTATTTGATACTAGTTCAGTTGCTAAAGAGTAGTAACTCGAAACGGGAGTTGCCGAATGAACATAAACTAGTTAAAGGGCGAGGTGACGATGTGTGTTGGAAGTAGTTCCAAGATTGATATGATCATCATCGCACACTCCCTATACTTTCGGGATTAGTGTTGAACCTAAATAAGTGTTATTTGGTGTTTGCGTTGAGCATGAATATGATTTGATCATGTTTATTGCAAAACGGTTATTTATTTAAATTAGAGAATAATTGTTGTTCTGTTTACATGAATAAAACCTTCTATGGTCATACACCCAATGAAAAATGGTTTGTTGGATCTCAATCGCAGTGATACACATATTCATAATACTAAAGCCAAAAGATGCAAAGTCAATAATGATAGTGCAACTTATTTGTGGCACTGTAGTTTTAGGTCATATTGGTGTAAAGCGCATGAAGAAAATCCATGCCAATGGGCTTTTGGAATCACTTGATTATGAATCAGTTGATGCTTGCGAACCATGCCTCATGGGCAAGATGACTGACACTCCGTTCTCCAGAACAATGGAGCGAGCAACTGACTTATTGGAAATAATACATACTAATGTATATTTTTTGACCTTCATAGATGAATTGAGCAGATATGGGTATATCTACTTGATGAAACATAAGTCTGAAACATTTGAAAAGTTCATATAATTTCAGAGTGAAGTAGAAAATCATCGTAACAAGAAAATAAAGTTTCTATGATCTGATCATGGAGGAGAATATTTGAGTTATGAGTTTGGTCTTCATTTGAAACAATGCGGAATAGTTTCGCAACTCACGCCACCCGAAACACCACAGCGTAATGGTGTGTCCAAACATCGTAACCGTACTTTATTAGATATGGTGCAATCTATGATGTTTCTTACCGACTTACCACTATCGTCTTGGGGTTATGCATTAGAGACAACTGCATTCATGTTAAAAATGGCACCATCTAAATCCATTGAGACGACACCATATGAACTATGGTTTGGCAAGAAACCCAAGTTGTCATTTCTTAAAGTTTGGGGTTGCGATGCTTATGTGAAAAAGTTTCATCCTCATAAGCTCAAACTGAATCGGAGAAATGTGTCTTCATAGGATACCCAAAGGAGACAGTTGGGTACATCTTCTATCACAGATCCGAAGGCAAGATATTCGTTGCTAAGAATGGATCCTTTCTAGATAAGGAGTTTCTCTCGAAAGAAGTGAGTGGGAGGAAAGTAGAACTTGATGAGGTAACTGTACCTATTCCCTTATTGGAAAGTAGTTCATCACAGAAATCTGTTCCTGTGACTCCTACACCAAGTAGTGAGGAAGCTAATGATGATGATCATGTAACTTCAGATCAAGTTACTACTGAACCTTGTAGGTCAACTAGAGTAAGAACCACACCAGAGTGGTATGGTAATCTTGTTCTGGAGGTGATGTTACTTGACCATGATGAACCTTCGAACTATGAGGAAGCAATGATGAGCCTAGATTCCACAAAATGGTTTGAGGCCATGAAATCTGAGATGGGATCCATGTACGAGAACAAAGTGTGGACTTTGGTTGACTTGCCCGATGATCGGCAAGCCATAGAAAATAAATGTTTCTTCAAGAGGAAGACAAACGCTGATAGTAGTGTTACTATCTACAAAGCTAGACTTGTCAGAAAAAGGTTTTGACAAAGTTCAAGATGTTGACTACAATGAGATTTTCTCACTCCTATCGATGCTAAAAGTCTGTTCGAATCATGTTAGCAATTGCCGCATTTTATGAAATCTGACAAATGGATAACAAAACTACAATCCTTAATGGATTTATTAAAAAAGAGTTGTATATGATACAACCAGAAGGTTTTGTCAATCCTAAAGGTGCTAACAAAATTTGCAAGCTCCAGCGATCCATCTGTAGACTGGTGCAAGCATCTTGGAGTTGGAATATACGCTTTGATGTGTTGATTAAAGCATATAGTTTTATACAGACTTGCGGTGAAGCCTGTATTTACAAGTGAGTGGGAGCACTATAGCCTTTCTGATAAATAGATGTAAATGACGTGTTGTTGATCTGAAATGATATAGAATTTTCTGGAAAGCATAAAGGAGTATTTGAAAGGAGTTCTTCAAAAGACCTCGGTGAAGCTGCTTACATGTTCAGCATCAGGATCTATAAAGATAGATCAAGACGCTTGATAAAGATTGTCAATGAGTATGTACCTTGACAAGATTTTGAATTAGTTCAAAATGGAATAGTCAAAGAAAGAGTTCTTGCCTGTGTTGCAAGGTGTGAAGTTGAGTAAGACTCAAAGTCCGACCATGGCAGAAGATAGAAAGAGAATGAAAGTCATTCCCTATGCCTCAGCCATAGGTTCTATAAAGTATGGCATTCTGTGTAATAGATCTATTGTATACCCTACACTGAGTTTGGCAAGGGAGTACAATAGTGATCTAGGAGTAGATCACTGGACAACGGTCAAACTTATCCTTAGTGGAACATGGATGTGTTTCTCGATTATGGAGGTGACCAAAGGTTCGTCGTAAAGGTTACGTCGATGCAAGTTTTGACACTTATCCAGATGACTCTAAGTCTCAATCTGGATACATATTGGAAGTGGGAGCAATAGCTAAAGTAGCTTCGTGCAGAGCATTGTAGACATAGAAATTTGCAAAATACATAACGATCTGAATGTGAAAGGCCCATTGACTAAGATTCTCTCACAAACAAAATATGATCACACCTTAGTACTCTTTGGGTGTTAATCGCATAGCGATGTGAACTAGGTTATTGACTCTAGTAAACCCATTGGGTGTGGTCACATGACGATGTGAACTATGGGTGTTAATCACATGGTGATGTGAACTATTGGTGTTAAATCACATGGCGATGTGAACTAGATTATTGACTCTAGTGCAAGTGGGAGACTGAAGGAAATATGCCCTAGAGGCAATAATAAAGTTATTATTTATTTCCTTATTTCATGATAAATGTTTATTATTCATGCTAGAATTGTATTAACCGGAAACATAATACATGTGTGAATACATAGACAAACAGAGTGTCACTAGTATGCCTCTACCTGACTAGCTCGTTGATCAAAGATGGTTATGTTTCCTAGCCATAGACATAAGTTGTCATTTGATTAATGGGATCACATCATTAGGAGAATGATGTGATAGACTTGACCCATTCCGTTAGCTTAGCACTTGATCGTTTAGTATGTTGCTATTGCTTTCTTCATGACTTATACATGTTCCTATGACTATGAGATTATGCAACTCCCATTTACCAGAGGAACACTTTGTGTGCTACCAAATGTCACAACATAACTGGGTGATTATAAAGGTGCTCTACAGGTGTCTCCAAAGGTACTTGTTGAGTTGGCGTATTTCGAGATTAGGATTTGTCACTCCGATTGTCGGAGAGGTATCTCTGGGCCCACTTGGTAATGCACATCACTATAAGCCTTGCAAGCATTGTAACTAATGAGTTAGTTGCGGGATGATGTATTACAGAATGAGTAAAGTGACTTGCCGGTAACGAGATTGAACTAGGTATTGAGATACCGACGATCGAATCTCGGGCAAGTAACATACCGATGACAAAGGGAACAACGTATGTTGTTATGCGGTTTGACCGATAAAGATCTTTGTAGAATATGTAGGAGCCAATATGAGCATCCAGGTTCCGCTATTGGTTATTGACCGTAGATGTTTCTCGGTCATGTATACATAGTTCTCGAACCCATAGGGTCCGCACACTTAAAGTTCGATGACGGTTATATTATGAGTTTAGGGTTTTTGATGTACCGAAGGTAGTTCGGAGTCCCGGATGTGATCACGGACATGACGAGGAGTCTCGAAATGTTCGAGACATAAAGATCGATATATTGGACGACTATATTTGGATACCGGAATGGTTCCGGGTGAGATCGGGATAATACCGGAGCACCGGGAGGTTATCGGAACCCCCCGGGAGCTATATGGGCCTTAATGGGCTTTAGTGGAAAGGAGGGGAAAGGTGCAAGGGAGGGGCACCCCCCAAGCTCAATCCGAGTTGGGAGGGGGGCCGACGCCCCTTTCCTTCCTCCCTCCTTCCTCTTCCGTTGCTCTCCCTCTTCAAATAGGAAAAGGAGGAGTCCTACTCCCGGTGGGAGTAGGACTCCCCCCTTGGGCGCGCCTCCTCCCCTTGGCCGGCCCATATACACAACAATTGATCTCTTGGGTCTTTTAGCCGTGTGCGGTGCCCCTCTCCACTATAGTCCACGTCGATAATATCGTAGCGGTGCTTAGGTGAAGCCCTGCACCGGTAGAACATCAACATCGTCACCACGCCATCGTGCTGACGGAACTCTCCCTCAAAGCTCGGCTGGATCGGAGTTCGAGGGACATCATCGAGTTGAACATGTGCAGAACTCGGAGGTGCCGTATGTTTGGTACTTGATCGGTCGGATCGTGAAGATGTACGACTACATCAACCGCGTTATGCTAACGCTTCCGCTTTCGGTCTACAAGGGTACGTGGACACACTCTCCCATCTCGTTGCTATGCATCACCATGATCTTGCATGTGCGTAGGATATTTTTTTGAAATTACTATGTTCCCGAAAACTAAATGCATGTGGGAATTTTCCGGAATTGTTGTTTGTTGTTTCCGGCCCCATTTATATTTCTGAGAGAGTGTAGTTTAATTATGCTTCACCTCTTACCATGTTAACAAACATTTAAATCTTGTCTTGTTTATAAGTGAGAGTGAACTAAATAATTGAATGTGGTGTTTTGTCAGTATGCATCTCGTTGCATATTGAGCTCCACTTAACTTGTAGTATTGTTTGTGCACTTTACCATGCCACGAATCATTAAAATGGAGATGCATCATACTTGGTTGTGCATCATGCCATGATTATGCTTGTTGGTTTACCGTGATGTTTCGTTCTTTCCGGTTGCACTTCTCCTTGATAGTTCCGATTACGTTGCGATTGTGAGGATTCGTTCGACGATGTTAGCTCAGCTTCGTCATGGACTCGTTCTTCTTCCTAACGGGATTTCAGGCAAGATGACCGTTACTCTGGATACCACTACTATCATTGCTATGCTAGTTGTCTCAATGCTATCGCTATGTCGCGCTACCTACCACTTGTTTATCGAGCCTCCCAATTGCCATGTCAGCCTCTAACCTTTTTTACCCTTCTTAGAAAACCGTTGTCTGGCTATGTTACTGCTTTGCTCAGCCCCTCTTATAGAGTTGCTAGTTGTAGGTTGTTCCATGTTGGGACATGGATATCACATTATCTCTTATTTAATTAATGCACATATATACTTGGTAAAGGGTGGAAGGCTCGGCCTTTTTCCTAGTGTTTTGTTCCACTCTTGCCGCCCTAGTTTCCGTCATACCGGTGTTATGTTCCTTGATTTTGCGTCCCTAACATGGTGAGGGGTATGGGGCCCTCTTGACAGTTCGCTTTGAATAAAACTCTTCCAGCAAGGCCCAACATTGGTTTTACCATTTGCCTAATAACAACTAGAACTTTCCTAGGGACTTTCCGGACCCTGAGGATTTCTTAATTCAACCCCCCAGGCCAGTGCTCCTCTGAGTGTTGGTCTGAACCGAGTAGACTGTGGGGCCACCTTGGAGAAACTCGAGGGTTGGTTTTACTCGTAGGATGTTTCATCCGGTGTGCCCTGACAACGAGATATGTGCAGCTCCTATTGGGATTTGTCAGCACATTCGGGCAGTCTTGCTGGATTAGTTTTACCATTGTTGAAATGTCTTGTGCACCCGGATTTCGAGTCTGATCGGGTGTCCTGCGATGGAGGATTTGTCTCCATGGATCGTGATCTTGTCATGGGCTAAGTTGGGAGACCCTTGCAGGGTTTAAACTTTCGAGAGCCGTGCCCGCAGTTATGTGGTAGATGGGGATTTGCTAATATCTGGTTGTAGAGGACTTGAAGTAAACACTTTTAAAAATACACCAACCGCGTTGCGTAACCGTGATCATCTCTTTTGAAAGGAGTTCGAGAAGAGAACACAGTTGGGTTATGTTTTGAACGTAAGTAATTCAGGATCACTTCTTGATCATTTCTAGTTTGTGACCATTTGCGTAGTTTCTCATCTTACTCTTGTACTTGTAAGTTAGCCACCATACATTGCTTAGTCGGTGCTGCAACCTCACCACCTTATCCCTTCCTTACCCATTAAGCCTTGCTAGTCTTGATACCCATGGTAATGGGATTGCTGAGTCCTCGTGGCTCACATATACTACAACAACTATTGCAGGTACAGGTAATGCGATGATCTAACGTGAGAGCGATGCTTGATTGCTTTTGGAGTTATTCTTCTTCTTCGATCTCGGGAATAGGTTCCGAGGCCTGGAACCTGGGATTAGCAAGGTGTATGTCGTTCTTCTTTTTTGTTTGATTTCATCCTTAGTCGGATCCTGCTCTTTTGTATGATGGTTGCCATGTATTGATGTATTGTTGTATGAATGATGTAACTTGTGGCGAGTGTAACCATTTATCTTGTATTCTCATCTATTCAGTACATGGTATGTTGTAATGATATCCACCTTGCTATTCGCTCGATATGCGGTTTGGAGATCATCATGTGATTTGGATAGAATCGCATCTTGGACGCTACACTCTCAAACCCTAGTTCATCTCTTGTATCCGATCTTTGTCTCAAAACCTCATATTGGTACCTATGGGTTGCTAGTAGTGTTGATTACTCCTTGTGGTTGATGATAGTTGGTTTATCTGGTGGAAGATTATATTTTCAGATCCTTAATGATAATTAATACTCCTCTGATCTTGATCATGAACATGCTTTGTGAGTAGTTACGTTTGTTTCTGAGGACATGGGAGAAGTCTTATTATAAGTAATCATGTGAATTTGGTATTCATTCGTTATTTTGATGAGATGTATGTTGTCTTTCCTCTAGTGGTGTTATGTGAACGTCGACTACATGACACTTCACCATTCTTTGGGATTAGGGGAAGGCACTATGAAGTAATAAGTAGATGATGGGTTGCTAGAGTGACAAAAGCTTAAACGCTAGTTTATGCGTTGCTTCGTAAGGGGCTAATTTGGATCCATATGTTTAATGCTATGGTTAGATTTATCTTAATTCTTCTTTCGTAGTTGCGGATACTTGCAAGAGTGGTTAATCATAAGTGGAAGTCTTGTCCAAGGAAAGGCAACACCCAAGCACCGGTCCACCCACATATCAAATTATCAAAGTAGCGAATGCGAATCATATGAGCATGATGAAAACTAACTTGACAACAATTCCCATGTGTCCTCGGGAGTGCTTTGCTTTATATAAGAGTTCGCCCAGGCTTGTCCTTTGATGGGCCACCTTGCTACACCTTGTTTACTTTTTTTACTTGTTACTCGTTACGAATTATCTTATCACACATCTATCTGTTACCGATAATTTCTGTGCTTGCAGAGAATACCTTGCTGAAAATCGCTTGACATTTCCTTCTGCTCCTCGTTGGGGTCGACACTCTTACTTATCGAGAGTACTACGATAGATCCCCTATACTTGTGGGTCATCAAGACTCTTTTCTGGCACCATTGTCAGGGAGTGAAGCGCCTTTGGTAAGTGGAATTTTCTAAGGAAACATTTATATAGTGTGCTGAAATTTACTATCACTTGTTACTATGGAAAATAATCCTTTGAGGGGCTTGTTCGGGGTATCTTCACCCCAAACGGAAGAGCAAAGAGTTTCTCCTCAACCTACTACACCTACTGAAAATATTTATTATGAAATTCCTTCGGGTATGATAGAGAAAATGCTAGCTAATCCTTATGTAGGAGATGGAACATTACATCCTGATATGCACCTAATCTATGTTGATGAAGTTTGGGGATTATTTAAGCTTGCAGGTATGCCCGAGGATGTTGTCAAGAAGAAGGTCTTACCTTTATCTTTGAAGGGAAAGGCATTGACATGGTTTAGGCTATGTGCTGATATTGGATCATGGAACTACAACCGATTGAAACTGGAATTTCATCAGAAGTTTTATCCTATGCATCTGGTTCATCGTGATCGGAATTATATATAAAATTTTTGGCCTCGTGAAGGAGAAAGTATCTCTCAAGCTTGGGGGAGGCTTAAGTCAATGTTATATTCATGCCCCAATCATGATCTCTCAAGAGAAATTATTATTCAAAAATTTTATGCTCGCCTTTATCATAATGATCGATCCATGCTCGATACTTCTTGTACTGGTTCTTTTGTGAAGAAGGATACTGAATTCAAATGGGATTTATTGGAAAGAATTAAATGCAACTCTGAAGATTAGGAACTTGATGAAGGTAAGGAGTCTGGTATAAACCTTAAGTTTGATTGTGTTAAATCTTTCATGGACACCAATGCTTTTCATGATTTTAGCACTAAATATGGACTTGACTCTGAGATAGTAGCTTCTTTCTGTGAATAATTTGCTACTCATGTTGATCTCCTTAAGGAGAAGTGGTTTAAATATCATCCTCCCATTGAAGTTAAAGTAGTAGAACCTATTAAAGTTGAAGAAGAAACTATTACTTATAATATTGATCCTATTGTTCCTACTTCTTATATTGAGAAACCACCTTTTCCTGTTAGAATAAAGGATCATGCTAAAGCTTCAACTGTAGTTCGTAAGAGTTATACTAGAACACCTACACCCCCTGAGCTAATTAAATTTGAACCTAGTATTGCTATGGTTAAAGATCTATTGGTTGATAATATTGATGGGCATGTTATTTATTTCTGGGATGAAGTTGCTAGGATTGTTAATCCTGATACTAGAGATAAACATAGACCTGTTGTTGGCATGCCTGTTGTTTTTGTTAAAATTGGAGATCATTGTTATCATGGCTTATGTGATGTGGGTGCTAGTGTGAGTGCAATACCTTATACATTGTACCGACAAATTATGAATGATATTGCACCTGCTGACATAGAAGATATTGATGTTACAATTAAGCTTGCCAATAGGGTTACTATATCACCAATTGGGATTGTTAGAGATGTTGAAGTCTTGTGTGGGAAGACAAAATATCCTGCTGATTTTATTGTTCTTGCTTCCCTACAAGATGATTTTGTCCCATTATATTTGGTAGACCTTTCTTAAATACTGTTAATGCTAAGATAGACTGCGAGAAAGATATTGTTACTGTTGGTTTAGGGGATATGTCTCATGATTTTAATTTCTCTAAATTTCGTAGACAACCACATGATAAAGAATTGCCTAGTAAGGATGAAATTATTGGTATTGCTTCTATTGTCGTGCCTCCTACCGATCCTTTAGAACAATATTTGCTAGACCAGGAAAATGATATGTTTATGAATGAAAGAAGGGAAATAGATGAAATATTCTTTAATCAAGGGCCTGTTTTGAAACACAATTTTCCTGTTGAAATCCTTGGGGATCCTCCTCCACCCAAGGGTGATCCCCTGTTTGAGGTTAAACAATTACCTAATACTCTGAAATATGCTTATCTTGATGAAAATAAGATATATCCTGTTATTATTAGTGCTAACCTTTCAGAGCATGAAGAAAAGAAATTATTGAAAACTCTGAAGAAGCACCGAGCTGCTATTGGATATACTCTTGATGATCTTAAGGGCATTAGTCCCACTCTATGTCAGCACAAAATTATATTGGAGTTTGATGCTAAACCAGTTGTTGATCACCAACGAAGGTTATATCCTGAGATGAAAGAGGAGGTAAGAAATGAAATACTAAATCTTCTGGAGGCATGTATAATTTATCCTGTTGCTAATAGTAAATGGGTAAATCATGTTCATTGTGTCCCTAAGAAGGGAGGTATTACTGTTGTTCCTAATGATAAGAATGAATTGTTTCCACAAAGAATTGTTACAGGTTATAGAATGGTAATTGATTTTCGCAAATTGAATAAAGCTACTAGAAAAGGTCATTACCCTCTACCTTTTAGTGATCAAATGCTAGAAAAGACTATCCAAACATACACATTTTTGCTTTATAGATGGTTATTCTGATTTCTCTCAAATACCTGTGTCAAAAGAGGACCAAGAAAAGACCTCTTTTACTTGACCTTTCGGTGCCTTTGCTTATAGACGTATGCATTTTGGTTTATGCAATGCACCCAGTACCTTTCAAAGATGTATGACTGCTATATTCTCTGATTTTTGTGAAAAGATTGTTGAGGTTTTCATGGATGATTTCTCCGTTTATGGAACTTTGTTTGATGATTCCTTAAGCAACCTTGATCGAGTTTTTAGAGATGCGAAGAAACTAATCTTGTCTTGAATTGGGATAAGTGACACTTTATGGTTAATGAAGGTATTGTCTTGGGGCAAAAAAATTCTGAAAGAGGTATTGAAGTTGATAAAGCTAAAGTAGATGCTATTGAAAAGATGTCGTGTCCTAAAGATAGCAAAGGTATAAGAAGTTTCCTTGGTCATGCTGGTTTCTATAGGAGGTTCATTAAAGACTTCTCTAAAATTTCTAGGCCTCTCACTAATCTCTTAAAAAATATGTTCCTTTTGTATTTGATGATGATTGTGTAGAAGCATTTGAAATACTTAAGAAAGCCTTGATTTCTACACCTATTGTTCAGCCACCTGATTGGAATTTACCCTTTGAAATTATGTATGATGCTAGTGATTATGTTGTTGGTGTTGTTCTAGGACTAATAGTTGATAAGAAATTAAATGTTATTCATTATGCTAGTAAAACTCTAGAGAGTGCCCAGAGAATTCATGCTACTACTGAAAAAGAATTTTTAGCAGTTGTATTTGCTTGTGATAAGTTGAGATCTTACATTGTTGATTCCAAAGTAACTGTTCACACTGATCATGCTGCTATTAAATATCTTATGGAAAAGAAAGATGCTAAACCTAGACTTATTAGATGGGTTCTCTTGCTACAATAATTTGATTTGCATATTATTGATAGAAAGGGCGTTGAGAACCCCATGGCAGACAACTTGTCTAGGTTAGAAAATATTGTTGATGACCCACTCCGTATTGATGATAGCTTTCCTGATGAACAATTAGCAGTCATAAACGCTTCTCGTAATACTCCATGGTATGCTGATTATGCTAATTACATTGTTGCTAAATTTATACCACCTAATTTCACATACCAGCAAAAGAAAAGGTTTTTCTATGATTTAGGACATTACTTTTTGGACGATGCACACCTTTATAAAGAAGGAGTAGATGGTGTTATTAGACATTGTATACCTGAACATGAACATGAACAGATCCTACACAAGTGGCACTCCGAGGCTTACGGAGGCACCATGCTGGAGATAGACCTGCACACAAGGTATTGCAATCCAGTTTTTGTTGGCCTACTCTCTTCAAGGATGCTCGTAAGTTTGCCTTGTCTGGTGATGAATGCCAGAGAATTGGCAATATTAGTGGATGTCAGGAAATGCCTTTGAATTATTCACTTGTTATTGAGCCATTTGACGTTTGGGGCTTTGATTATATGGGACCTTTTCCTTCCTCTAATGTGTATACACATATTTTAGTTGATTTTGATTACAATACTAAGTGGGTAGAAGCTATTGCAACTAGTAGTGTTGATCATAACACTTCTATTAAGATGCTTAAAGAAGTTATTTTTCCGAGGTTTGGAGTCCATAGATATTTAATGACTGATGGTGATTCACATTTTATTCATGGTGCTTTTCACAAAATGCTTGCTAAATATGATGTTAATCATAGAATTGCTTCTCCATATCATCCTCAGTCTAGTGGTCAAGTAGAATTGAGCAATAGAGAGATTAAACATATTTTTGAAAAAAGACTGTTAATAGATCTAAAAAGAATTGGTCTAAGAAACTTGATGATGCATTATGGGCTTATAGAACTGCTTATAAGAATCCTATGGGTATGTCTAAGAAACTTACCTCTCGAATTAGAACATAAGGCATATTGGGCTATTAAAGAGCTCAATTATGATTTCAAACTTCCCGGTGAGAAGAGGTTATTTGACATTAGCTCACTTGATGAATGGAGAACCCAAGCCTATGAGAATGCCAAGTTGTTTAAAGAAAAAGTTAAAAGA
The DNA here is from genome assembly GCA_034509565.1 of Triticum monococcum. Taxonomy (NCBI): domain Eukaryota; kingdom Viridiplantae; phylum Streptophyta; class Magnoliopsida; order Poales; family Poaceae; genus Triticum; species Triticum monococcum. The sequence goes on along the minus strand of CM067844.1, from coordinate 80,859,513 downwards.
TGGCATGTCAAGTGGATACAAAAGCATGAGTTTAACGTAGGTAATCATGTTTTGTTATACAACTCTCGTTTAAGATTTTTTGCAAGAAAACTTCTTTCTAAATGGGAAGGTCCTTACATCATCGAGGAGGTCTATCGTTCTAGTGCCATCAAAATGAACAATGCTGAAGGCACAAATCCGAAGGTGGTAAACGGTCAAAGAATCAAACATTATGTCTCAGGTACTCCCATAAATGTTGAGACCAATATAATTGACACCGTAACACCAGAGGAGTAAATAAGGGACACCTTTCTAAATCGTTTCAGACACCAAAAAGGAATAGGTATGTGGTACGATAAGTAAACCGACTCCAAAACTATTCTAATAGCAACTTTTCTCCGTTTTGGAATATTTAAAAATTAGGAAAATTAAATGTATTCCGAAAGAGACACGAGGTCACCACAAGGGTGGAGGGTGCACCCTACCCCCTTGGTGCACCCCTGTCCTTGTGGCCACCTCTTGTGCCTTTCGGACTTCGTTTTCTTGCACGACACTTCTTTTCGTCGGTAAAAATTCATTATATAATCTCCCGAATGTTTTGACCACCGTACCACGACAAAATCCACTTTTTTCATTTTGAGTTGTTTCTGCAGCAGGTTTAGAGCAAGATGGCATCCCAAGATTCGGAGGGAGAGAGCTATGTAGCTGATTACATTACAGACCCCAAGGTCTACGGGAATTTGGAGCATAATGGGTGGACAACGGAGGAAGAAGAAGATTATGATCCGAATGGAAAGGAAGAGACAAGTTCCGATGAAGAGGAAGTCCCACTACCCCAACCTGGGGACATGCATGCAGAGTTCGCCAACAATCACAAGATGGATGCCAAGAACATTTGGGAAGCCATCTTCAATCTTCATTAGAAAATCGAGCATCTCCAAGCCTAGTTCTTTGATGTGCAAAACCAAAAATGTGAGTATGAATACAGATTTAAGAGGATGAGTTTGGTTGCAGATTCGAGGATCTCGGGGACTTGTTCATCTTTCTATGATGGTGAGCCTATGCCTTGGAAGATGGATGACAAGCCTACTTTATCAACAGCTCCATCAACACCACCCCCGAAGAAAGAGACATAAATACATGGGTATGGGCACTCCCCTTGGCAACTGCCAAGCTTGGGGGAGGTGCCCCGATATCGTATCACCATCACATCTTTCTCTTTATCGTTTTTCTTAGTTCGATCCTTTTGGTTATATCTTGATCTAGTAGAATAAAAATTTTAGTAAGATCTAGCTTTGAGTTTTGTTTCGATCTCTATCTATGTAATCAAGTCCATGAGTTATATATATAATAAAGAGTTGTTTTGAGTTGAGGGCTTTGCTTTCTTGCTGTGTTCTTGAGGGAATTAAATAAAATTAAAGAAAGAATAAAATGAAATAAAAAGAACATATATTGATCTTATGGAGAGTAATGACTTCACATATAGAGATTATGATAAATAAAAGTTGTTGGACAAGGAAGTACTAAAGAAAGAGAGGCTTCACATATAAATATACTATCTTGGACATCTTTTGTAATTGTGAGCACTCATTAAAATATGACATTCTAAAAAGTTGATGTTGGACAAGGAAGACGACATAATGGTTTATGTTTTCTTATATCTGAATAGAAGTTATATTGTCATGGATCATCCAACATGTTGAGCTTGCCTTTGTCCCTCTTGCTAGCCAAATTCTTTGCACCAAGTAGAGATACTACTTGTGCTTCCAAACATCCCTTAAACTAGTTTTGCCATGAGAGTCCACCATACCTACCTATGGATTGAGTAAGATCCTTCAAGTAAGTTGTCATCGGTGCATGCAATAAAAATTGCCCTCTAAATTTGTATGATCTATTAGTGTGAAGAAAATAAGCTTTATAAGAACTTGTGAAATGGAAGAAATAAAAGCAATGGATTGCATAATAAAGGTCTTTATCACAAGCAGCAATATAAAGTGACGTTTTTTCTACATTAAGATTTTGTGCATCCAACCATAAAAGCGCAAGACAACCTCTTCTTCCCTCTGTGAAGGGCCTATCTTTTACTTTTATCGTCTACCCTTATACAACACTCTTGGTGATCGTCACCTTTCCATTTTACACTTTTTCCTTTGGCAAGCTCTATGTGTTGGAGAGATCCGGATATATATGACACTTCTATGATGATAATTGTGACAAAACCTGGTATCATCATAGATGTGGTGGGCTCCTACTTCTATGACAAAAAATCATGACAGAAAATGAGCTTTTCGTCCTGGGCGGGCCAGAGACATAGTTGCATGACATTCTTTGGGCCTTCCATGATGGAAAAAACCGTGGTAGAAGCGAGGGCGAGGAAAATATCGGGGTGTTCCCGGTTATGGTGGGTTGTCGGGGCCGAGCGATGCATGGAGGTTTGCGCGTTTCTCTCATAAACGCATGCGCATGGGTGCGAGGCTGTAGCGACCAGACCTCAAACGGTCCAATCTCTATGCTCCAGTGTCATCCCTGGATCAGTAATGCTGACACCACACAATACTTGAAGGATTTATAATAGAGTAGCAATCATACACTTATTACATCAAGAGTCTCAAAAGAGAACTTATTACAATAAATATGGCTTAAGGCCATCTAATAACGATAACATCGAAAGGCTTGGAAGATAAGTGAGTCCATTAACTCCAACGGCATCACTGAGTATAGAATCACGACCTAAAAGCACCTTACTTGTCGTATGAAAAGTCTGCAACATGAACGTTGCAGCCCGAAACGGGTCAGCACATGGAATATCCTGGCAATGTAACACATAGAGAGTAATGAAAGAATAAGGCTATACTATATGCATATTTGGCTGGTGGAAACCTCTATGGTTACAGTTTTGCGTAAAGCCAATTTTTCCCTACTGCAAAGGAATACATTTTATTTAATTATCATGGTGGTTGTTAAACATTGAGAGTGTAGACACCCTCTCAATCCCAATTAGACATCATCATTAAAACCTAACAAAATTATTTAGAGTAACATGATGAGATTCACATGATAATCCAAATACTAGATATTCAAGATGTCCATAACCGGGGACACGGCTAAGCATGATTAGTTTATACACTCTGCAGAGGTTTGCGCACTTTTCCCTAGAAGACTCGATCTCCTCCGTTGGGATTCTCGCACTACATGGTGTTTGAGAAACGGATGACCAAGACATAGTCTTTCAGAAGCCCTAGCACCTTACGATCGGGTAGACCGTTACACCTACTTTCCCCTACATCTGCTAGTCTACCACTGTAGGAGTTCACACGACTTAATCAACTATGCTAGAGCCCATAGTAGCTTGTGGCTACACACGGAAGTTTCTAGTATGAATAATCTCATGATCCCTCTGAGCTTGGGTGGCGGTCCAAAACAAAAACAGGCAATTGCTAGAATACCCAGGTGCATCAATCCACCCAAATGTGTATTTAAGTTGCCACCTAAGATAAACCATTAATTTAACAATCTCACATCTGTCATGGATACACTCACCCAATCCATTTCTACCAGCATAGGATGGCATAATAAGCAAACATAGAAGTAACTCCCAAAGGTTTGATAATAACAGGTAATAGGTTCTACCTCAGCTACTTCCCAAACCCACAATTTTAATTAGATCCTAATCGTGCAATGTTTGAGGATTGATCTAATGCAATAAAAACTGGGTAATAGGAAGTATGATGAAAGTGTTACTTGCCTTGCTGATGATTCACAAAACCTAGCGATTCAAAGTAGCAAGCGGCGCACTCCGGGTACTCTATCACAAACAAACAAGCATACAATAAGTACTCAACTAATGCACAGGTAAACTCAATTAAGAGATCTAACCAGAAAGTTCAACTTAAGAACTTCGGTTGGCAAAAAGAACCAAATCGAACGAAGCAACGAAAGACAAACGACAAAAGAAACAAGCTCCGTTTACTAATCTGGATATAAGTCAAATTTTACAGAGGCAAAAACTTGTTTGAGTTGGTTAAACGGAAAGAGGGTTTCGAGATGAAACTCTAGGCGCTTGAATCGCCTTATTCTGATAAACGAGCGAAAAGTTATAATAAAACGAAAATTGGATCAGAAACCGCGATCAGAAAAAACGCGGAACAAATCCGAGAAAAAAGAAAAACGACGAACAGATTAGCGAACGAACGTTCGTTATCTGGATCTAAACAATGAACGCGTTCGTTAAAACGAACGAACGAGCGAACACTCGCTAATTAACTAAACCGATAAAAAAACCGATCTATCTAAAAAAACGAATCTACAAAAACTGAAAAAAAAACCCGGTGAAAACCAATGGTTTTCTAAAAATACCGACGGGCGGCGGCGGGGCTCCGGCGGCTAGGGTTTAGGCGGCGGCAGCAGCTTGGGCTTGGGGCGCGGCTCGGGTGGGCTGCGAGGCTCGGGGCGGCACTATATAAAGCCTTCCCTGGAGGAGTCCGGGCCTAACACGGCCCGTAGGTCGGTTGGCGTTTTTATAAATAATTACGCTCAGAACAGAAACAAAAAGGAATACTAAACGGACTCAAAAAATCCCGAAAGAAATTTTCCCCGGCTTCTAAAATCAAGCCGCACAGGATGAACATTTATTTGGGGCCTAAATGCAATTTTGAAAAACACGCATTTTTTCTAAATTCAAATAAAATAGCAAATAAAACCAAAATAAAATCTTAATTGATTTTATTATTAAATCCTCAATATTTTTTATTTTGGAAATTCATTTTATTCCCTCTCTCATATTTTTCTAATAAAAATAATTGAAGATAATATAAATAAAACCAAATGATCCTATTTTCAAAATTTGAGAAAACTCAAATATGAAAATAACGAAATCCCCAACTCTCTCTGAGGGTCCTTGAGCTGCGTGAAATTTCTAGGATCAACCAAAATGCAATAAAATATGATATGCAATGATGATCTATTGTATAACATTCCAAATTGAAAATTTGGGATGTTACAGAGGCGTTGGGCACTAACTTAACCCGAGCGAGGCGTTCGCCTACTGAACCCAAGCGATTGCACTACAGGCTATGCGTTGCTGAACTCGAGTGATCGATCGATGGCTGTTAACAGAACCCGATCGAGTGATTCCTTCGCTACTGCTGCTAACTGAAGCCTCTGGATGAACAGTGAGCGTTGCTGGGGGTTTGGATGAACAATTCCCGGTGGGGGTGGATGTATAGGACCCCGTGGTGTTACCTCTGGATGAACAGGACCCCGATCGATCGAGCCGGTTTGGGCTGGATAAACAGGACCCCATGGAGGGCTGGATTAACAGGACCACCCCGTGGAGGGCTGGATGAACAGGACCACCCCGTGGAGGGCTGGATGAACAGTAGACGATGGAGGGCGGGATGAATAGTAGCCCGTGGAGGGGTGATTGAATAGGAGCCGATGGAAAGGGCTGGTTGAATAGTAGCTGGTGGAGTATCCGCGGTGGAGGATGGATGAACAGGAGCCCGTGGATGAACAATCGTGGGTGGAGGCTGGAGGAGGTCGACGGTGGATGAACAATAGCCCGTGGAGGCTGGAGGAGGTCGACGGTGGATGAACAATATCTCGTGGAGTCCCGTTTTGCGGTACGCCACACCCCTCCCGATGAAGAGGACCCCCGTTTTGACCGTAGCGCTCCAACACAAGCCCGTTCCCTCCGTTTTGCGGTACGCCACACCCTCTCGATCAACAGGACCCCCGTTTCGATCGTAGGAGGTCTGTTTCCTCCGTTTTGCGATACGCCAGACCCCTCCCGATGAACAGGGTCCCGTTTCGACCATGGCCAGTCAAACACAAGGCCGTTTCCTCCGTTCTGTGGTACGCCAGGCCTCGTTTCCATCGGCTGTTCCGTCCAAGCCCTCCCGATGAACACGACGACAGATTCCATTCTGACCCAGCCGGTTGGCTCCCCATGAACACGACGACGATGCAGTTTCTCCGTTCTGACCCAGCCATGTACACGAGCCTTGGCCATACATATGCACGAGTAGGCATTCGAGACCCCGCCTGTATATACGTACGTGGCCGTATTTTCTTTCTTGCACACTGGCCATTGTACGTACGTGTACATGCTACATGCGCGCCTCTACTACGACACGTGTGTGCTCTACATCGACCAGTATGCACGTACACGTTCGCGACCAGAATAACAACGCTACGTACGCTTCGACCAGGTGGGTCCCGACTGTCAGGCACTTCCTTGCGTGCGAAGATATAGTTGGTGGGTCCTAGCAGTAAGGGGGCGAATCATTTTTTTGCCCGGACGCACTTCCTTGCGTGCAAAGATGTAGCTGGTGGGTCCTAGCAGTCAAGGGGGAAACGTTTTTTTTTTCACAAAATCCGGTGGCCCGTCCGGTAGGTCCCCACTATCAGGTGCAGGAACAATTATTTTGCGCATAATAAGGAGGAACTTCCTTGTGGCTGCCGTGGACCCAGCTGTCAGCCTCTCCACGTACAGTACTCTTTCGATGGAAGTCGGTCGTTGACCACATTGACCACGCCGCGCCGAGAGCACCAAGGCGGTGGATGCGGAGCCAGGAAAGACGCGGCAGTGGATGCCCACGCGGAGAGGAGTACGAGGGTTCACTGGTTCGGCTGCGGTGTGAGGCTGCCATCACCACAGAATAACAAGGGGTGTGGGTGAGTAGAGGGATGGCCTGGCTAGTGGTGGGAGTAGTAGGGGGCGGTGAGGCCTGCGCGGCATCACAGCCGGCCACAGGAGGCAGGAGCACACGGCATGACCGGCGCTAGTTTGGGCGGCTGGAGCAAGATCACCAGAGGTTGAAGAAGCACTAGGGCAGTTGGATGGACATCGTACGGTCACTGGAGCTAGAATCGGTCATATATTGACTAAGCTCACAAAGCCCTCCGTCCCCGTCAACTTAGTAGGCCCACAAGTCAGCCTCCCACTATGGCGGGTCCCAGCTAGCAGGGGGTATTCATTTTTTTGTGCGCAATAAGGAGGCACTTCCTTACGTGCGAAGATATAGTTGGTGGGTCCGACCTGTCAGCGGAGGGAACCTTTTTTTCGCAAAATACAGAGGCCCTTCCGGCGGGTCCCAGATGTCAGGTGGAGGATTCATTATTTTGCGCGTAATAAGGAGGCATTTCCTTGTGTTCAGCCATGGACCCAGCTGTCAGCCTCTCCACGTACAGTCCACTTCCGATGGATGTCGTTTGTTGACCATGTCGCGCCGAGAGCACCAGGGCGGTTGACGACGGAAAGGCCTATGAAGGGAACGACACGGAGCTGGGGAAGACACGGCAGTGACTGCCCATGCGGTGGAGAGTACGAGGGTTGACTGGTTTGGCTGCCGTCATCAGAAAATAACAGGAGGTGTGGGTGAGTAGAGGGATAGACATGCCAGGGATGCAAATTGATGGGGCCGTGAGGCCTGCCCGGCAGCACAGCCGGTCACAAGAGGCGGGAGCAGGCGGTTCCGACGGCGCTGGTTTGGGCGGCTGGGGCAGGAAGATCAGAGACTGAAGAAGCACGATTGCCTTTAGATTGACATCTAACGATCTGACGCTGGTAGAGTCGATTGTTGACTAAGTTTCTTTTTTGAGAGACCTTGCGTACGCATGAATTTAGTAGGCCCACAAGTCAGCCTCCAAATCTGTGGCAGACAACATAGAGCCCATTTGTTATTTTTTATTAATTTGCAGCCCATTTGCTAATTCTTAAGTAATTTATTACAGCCCATTTTTTGCCCAGGACCACGGTCAAAAAGTTCAACCTTACTTTGCATATTTCGGCAGAGTCCGAACTTTTGTAATCCCGAAATGATAAAGATTTTTTAAGAACTTATTGATTTGCACAAAAAATCATTTTGGTTCTGTAAGAAAATAAGACGTGGGACAATTGAGTTGGTTTAAGGGAAAACAAGTGGTAAAAAAAATCAGCGCTGGGAGGGAAAACAACAACAAAAATAAGGATGTAAATATGAAAAGGGAATTATATGTATTTTCAATATAATGATACGTGTATATGAACTAGTAAAACTATAGGTAGAGATTAGAAAATGGATGTAGGACATGCGTTTCAAGAGGAAAATAGAACTGGGCTGTGTGTTTGATTTAGTAAAAAAACTACCTGCGTATGTTGTAAGACAAAATATAACTAATGCTGGCAGGCCAGAGGCCAGTAGATACCTGCTAGATCTTTGTGCCCCGTTGTCGTCATGGTCTGGACCTGTTAAAAACAAAACCAAGCCTGGGCAATCTACAACCCAGTTGAAACTTGCTCGACCTGAAAAAACAATATACGAGCAAAATAAACGAGAGAATTCTGCATGTACAGACTGATAACTGGGATGCAGCAGGGATACTGTTTTTTCATCGTGATAATAAGTGCATGCACTTGTTTCAAAAAAATTGGAGAACTGGGAATTCGAACGGCATGTGCTTATGCTACCCATCAAATAAAAATCAGGTGCCTGAAAATTTGTTTCGAAACAAATGATTCAGCTTTATATCCACGTCGACCCTCGGCATGATGGTTGGAAGCAAATGCCAAGTTCATACCAAAAGATCGTTAACAACAATACCAACTAGCGGAGGACAAGGTAGTACAAGTACCAATACCAAACTAACTTATAATATTTTTACTCCTGGCCCTAGTATTCGTCTGGTAGAAAGTCTTGCAGAGGACCAGCTCCCACTCCTTCTCTTGCTCCAGGTCCCCGAGGTGGTACTGGTGCATCACCCAGTTGATCCTCTGCTGGTCGAAGTTCTTGTTGGTGTGCATCACCAGAACCTTTTTGCTACCCGTCTGCTGGCCGTCGACCATCACCGGCAAGGTATTGCCAGTGTTGTGCCACATCGCGTGCATGCTGCACTCCGACTTTATCTTGCGACGCGTCCATGTGCCCCTTTTGAACGCCCTGGAATTTCCCTGGAAGAAATGCTTGCTTAGGCCACTCAGTGTGATACCTGCAGTATTGTCGAATACAAGTTTTAGTGTACATAGTTGGCATTTTCATAACATTTTGGCATGTTGCAGTCACTTGTTTCACTCTTTATTAAATATCAAATTGTAATTGCTTCACCAGGTCTGCATCTAAAAAGAAAAATAGAGCTATAAACAAAGGAATATGTTTATGCAAGTAGACGGCCGATCGGTGTCTTATCTGGAAGTTTCTCAGGATGGGTGTAGCATATGCCGTGCTCGCTGTCGATGGTTGGTATGAACAAATCGATGAGAGGGTGAGATCTCGCGCTATTAGCACTCACTTTGGCCTCAAGGTGCTCGATCAGCTCCTGATCCGCGGGATTGAACTTGATGCCAGCCGGCAGCACCGGCCAATCCTTCTTCGACTTGCATAGGTTAATTCTAGTTATATGGTACTCAATGTATGATCAATCGACTGTATTAAGTGAATGGTGAAAGATTTTGACAGATAAGTGGTACTCCAAATCTAAAGTCCAGAATACCCGAACACGCCGCCGGGATTCTTGTGTCACCTCACGCGCAGCGTGTTGTCATGTCAATTCAATGTGTGGACATGATGATTAATTTGACCGACGTATACTAGTACTGCTACTGTACTACTTAATAGTCATATTTAGTGTCACATTTTAACCATACGTTTAACTAACAAGTATGCACTTGAAGCCTAATTGATATATATATATATACTGCATAGCATCTCCATCATCATTATCAGTACATGCTGCACAGGTGAGTTAGGATGCACTTGATCCCAGAAAGGTATCTATCCTTCAAACCAGCGGAGTGCCTCAAACTAACAACAATACATAATATCCAACAAAAGTGGGACGAGCTACAGCAGCAGAATACATGGCTCAGTGTAGATATCAGTACGAATCAAGTTGTGCATATTTGCTGTTGGCATGAACCACAGTGCCGCATGTCGGGTTTGCAAAAGCCATCCATCGCATGGAAGCTTGATGCCTTTCACACACTGAAGATTATCTGGCAACAAGCTGTGTCGACGAATCTCTGGATATGGTGATTCATGAAACCCATGGTATGATGTGTAAACACAGTCCCCCTAGCGAATGGAAGTTGCATAGCACGGTAATCATTGCCGGTGAGATGATCGATGATTGGTTGGATGATCGGATAATTGAGCCCGAGTAACATGGAGTGGTTGCCAAGGCTGTAAACCCGCCTCCAGTTGAATACGCCTGGCCCAAAGGAGTTGGGATCTTTCTTGAACACCAAGCGGCCATGGCCATCAACGTCATAAACGCCCCAAGCATTGTACTGCATGTGGTTTGATGTAATGGTTTGGTCAGCTTGGTACGTGCGAATGAGCATCAAATGACCGCCGTCAGCTGAACAAGCGATAAACCACCACCCATCGGCTGGTATGATTCCAGGTCCTGGAATCATGAAGGCAGCGCATTTGTGTCTACTGCAACAATTCAGGAGACCAAAAGGAAAAAAATAAAAAATCCTCTTGAGCACTTGCGTTGGTTTTCCCTTCAAGAGGAAAGGGTGATGCAGCAAAGTAGCGTAAGTATTTCCCTCAATTTTTGAGAACCAATGTATCAATCCAGTAGGAGCCACGCACGAGTCCCTCGCACCTACACAAACAAATAAATCCTTGCAACCAACGCGATAAGGGGTTGTCAATCCCTACACGGTCACTTACGAGAGTGAGATCTGATAGATATGATAATATAATATTTTTGGTATTTTTATGGTAAAGAGAAACAAAATATGCAAAGTAAAATAAATGGAAAAGGAAATAACTAAGTATTGGAAGATTAATATGATGGAAGATAGACCCGGGGGCCATAGGTTTCACTAGTGGCTTCTCTAAAGAGCATAAGTATTCACGATGGGTAAACAAATTACTGTTGAGCAATTGACAGAATTGAGCATAGTTATGAGAATATCTAGGAATGATCATGTATATAGGCATCATGTCCGAGACAAGTAGACCGACTCCTGCCTGCATCTTCAACAATTACTCCTCACATCGACCGCTATCCAGCATGCATCTAGAGTATTAAGTTCATAACGCTTTAAGCAAGATGACATGATGTAGAGGGATAAACTCATGCAATATGATATAAAACCCATCTTGTTATCCTCGATGGCAATAATAAAATACGTGCCTTGCTGACCCTATTGTCACTGGGAATGGACACCGCAAGATTGAACCCAAAGCTAAGCACTTCTCCCATTGCAAGAAAGATCAATCTAGTAGGCCAAACCAAACTGATAATTCAAAGAGACTTGCAAAGATAACCAATCATACATAAAAGAATTCAGAGAAGATTCAAATATTGTTCACAGATAAACTTGATCATAAACCCACAATTCATCGGTCTCAACAAACACATCGCAAAAGAAGATTACATCGAATAGATCTCCACAAGAGAGGGGGAGAACTTTGTATTGAGATCCAAAAAGAGAGAAGAAGCCATCTAGCTAATAACTATGGACCCTTAGGTCTGAGGTAAACTACTCACACTTCATCGGAGGGGCTATGGTGTTGATGTAGAAGCCCTCTGTGATCGATGCCCCCTCCGGCAGAGCTCCGGAACAGGCCCCAAGATGGGAACTCAGGGATACATGAAGTTGCGATGGTGGAATTAGGGTTTTGGCTCCGCCTTTGGTAGTTTGGGGATACATAGGTATATATAGGAGGAAGGAGTACGTCGGTGGAACAATACGGGGCCCGCGAGGGTGGAGAGCACGCCTGGGGGGGGGGTAGGCGTGCCCCCCTACCTCGTGGCCTCCTGGTTGATGTCTTGACATAGGGTCCAAGTCATCTGGATCATGTTCGTTCCAAAAATCACGTTCCCAAAGGTTTCATTATGTTTGGACTCCGTTTGATATTCTTTTTCTGCAAAACCCTAAAATAGGCAAAAAAACAACAGTTCTGGGCTGGGCCTCCGGTTAATAGGTTAGTCCCAAAAATAATATAAAAGTGTATAATAAAGCCCAATAATGTCCAAAACAAAATATAATATAGCATGGAACAATAAATAATTATAGATACGTTGGAGACGTATCAAGCATCCCCAAGCTTAATTCCTGCTCGTCCTCGAGCAGGTAAATGATAAAAACAGAATTTTTGATGTGGAATGCTACTTGACATAATTTAAATGTAATTCTCTTAATTGTGGTATGAATATTCAGATCCTAAAGATTCAAGACAAAATTTTAATATTGACATAGAAATAATAATACTTCAAGCATACTAACTAAGCAATTATGTCTCTTCAAAATAACATGGCCAAAGAAAGTTATCCCTACAAAATCATATAGTCTGGCTATGCTCCATCTTCACCACACAAAGTATTCAAATCATGCCCAACTCCGATGACAAGCCAAGAAATTGTTTCATACTTTTAATGTTCTCAAACTTTTTCAATCTTCACGCAATACATGAGCGTGAGCCATGGACATAGCACTATAGGTGGAATAGAATATGATGGTGGAGGTTGTGTGGAGAAGACAAAAAAGGACAAAGTCTCACATTGACGAGGCTAATCAATGGGCTATGGAGATCCCTATCAATTGATGTCAATGCAAGGAGTAGGGATTTCCATGCAATGGATGCACTAAGAGCTATAAGTGTATGAAAGCTCAAACTGAAACTAAGTGTGTGTGCATCCAACTTGCTTGATCATGAAGACCTAGGGCATTTGAGGAAGCCCATCATTGGAATATACAAGCCAAGTTCTATAATGAAAATTCCCACTAGTATATGAAAGTGATAACTCAAGAGACTCCCTATATGAAGAACATGGTGCTACTCTGAAGCACAAGTGTGGTAAAAGGATAGTAACATTGCCGCTTCTCTTTTTTTTTCTTATTTTCTTTTTTGTAGGCTTCTTTGACCTCTATCTTTGGGGGGGGCTTCTTTGGCCACTTTAATTTTTATCATGGGACAATGTTCTTATAATGATGATCATCATACTTTTATTTAGTTACAACTCAATATTACAACTCGATATCTAGAACAAAATATGACTCTATATGAATGCCTGGCAGTGTACCAGGATGTGCAATGATCTAGCATAGAAATGACATCAAAAACGGACAAGTCATGAAAACATCATGCTAGCTATCTTACGATCATGCAAAGCAATATGACAATAAATGCTCAAGTCATGTATATGATGATGATGGAAGTTGCATGGCAATATATCTCGGAATGGCTACGGAAGTCTTCTAGAGCGTCGGTCTTGGGGTGTCATAGAGAGGAGATGGTGTACCAGGATAGAAATGATGTCATAGGAGGTGGTGTCATAGGAGGCCACGCACGAGTCCCTCACACCTACACAAACAAATAAATCCTCGCAACCAACGCGATAATGGGTTGTCAATCCCTACACGGTCACTTACGAGAGTGAGATCTAATAGATATGATAAGATAATATTTTTGGTATTTTTACTATAAAGAGAGTAAAAGATGCGAAGTAAAATAAATGGCAAAGGCAATAACTAAGTATTCGAATATTAATATGATGGAAGATAGACCCGGGGGCCATAGGTTTCACTAGTGGCTTCTCTCGAGAGCACAAGTATTCACGATGGGTATACAAATTACTGTTGAGCAATTGACAGAATTGAGCATAGTTATGAGAATATCTAGGTATGATCATGTATATAGGCATCACGTCAGAGACAAGTAGGCCGACTCCTACCTACATTTACTACTATTACTCCACACATCGACCGCTATCCAGCATGCATCTAGAGTATTAAGTTCATAAGAACAGAGTAACGCTTTAAGCAAGATGACATGATGTAGAGGGATAAACTCATGCAATATGATATAAAACCCATCTTGTTATCCTCGATGGCAACAATACAATACGTGCCTTGCTGCCCTACTATCACTGGGAAAGGACACCGCAAGATTGAACCCAAAGCTAAGCACTTCTCCCATTGGAAGAAATATCAATCTAGTAGGCCAAACCAAACTGATAATTCAAAGAGACTTGCAAAGATAACAAATCATACATAAAAGAATTTAGAGAAGATTCAAATATTGTTCATAGATAAACTTGATCATAAACCCACAATTCATCGGTCTCAACAAACATATCGCAAAAGAAGATTACATTGAATAGATCTCCACAAGAGAGGGGGAGAACTTTATATTGAGATCCAAAAAGAGAGAAGAAGCCATCTAGCATATAACTATGGACCCGTAGGTCTAAGGTAAACTACTCACACTTCATCAGAGGGTCTATGGTGTTGATGTAGAAGCCCTCCGTGATCGATGCCCCCTCCGGCGGAGCTCCGGTACATGCCCCAAGATGGGATCTCGTGGATACAAAAAGTTACGATGGTGGAATTAGGATTTTGGCTCCGTCTCTGGTAGTTTGGGGGTACGCAGGTATATATAGGAGGAAGGAGTACGTCGGTGGAGCAACAGGGGGCCCACGAGTGTGGAGGGCGCGCTTGGGGGGGGGGGTATGTCGGGTGGTAGGTGCGACATATGCCAACGGGTGGCTTATCATTGTGGGAGCCAATAAAACATCGCCGGTGCCTGGAAACGGGATAAGGCAAAGACATGCACGCCGGCGAATCTTACCCAGCTTCAGGGCTCTCCGGGGAGATAACACCCCTACTGCTGCTCTGCGGGGTCTCCGCATGGTTACTAAACAAACAAGAAGCTACACAATGCTCCTCGAGCTGGTTTGGGTGGAAGGAGGAATAAGGGCTCGGCTAGCATGCTTCCTATCCTTGTATGGTGTCTAGGTTTAACTTGAGCGTTCTCCCCCTTGCATGGGTGCACCGGGGGGTTTATATAGGCCTACCCCCCAGGGGTACAAAGGTAATCCAGCTGGGCGCGGGGCCCAGCTATCTGTGACTGTGCTCGCCAGCTCCCGCGCCGGCTGCTGGGGCCCGCCGACTGGTGGGTCCCGCCGGCTGCCGGCTCCTTGGTCGACAGGCAGGCCCCACCGGCCAGGGCCTGGTCGGCGGCTGGCTACTGTCGCTCCATGCTGTTGACGCGGGCTTGGTCGGGGTAAGCGTGGCTACAGTACCGCCGCCCTGGCGGGCGATTACTGTAGCCCCGCCGTATCTTGTCTCTTTAATGGGCGTCTCCTTCAAGGATGATGGCGAGCCGGCTACGGGGAGCCGGCCCCTCATCTGGCCGACTTGGAAGGAGGTGCGGCCGCCTTCGGTATCTCTCTGCTCGAAGGGGCCCGCCGCCTCGGGGGCCACGCTGGTGGCCCGTCGCGGACGGCGTCAGGGCCACCGTGGCAACAGTGCCGCGCCGGACGGGTCGTGGCCACCCATACGGCGCACTGTTCCAGGCGTGCTCCGGGTGTTGGGGGTGGCAGACTCCACTGTAGCCACGCCCTGCTTCATCATCGCGGGGTGGACGCGTACACTGCGGGTACGGCTTTGACCGCTTTATGGGAGCCGGCCTCTTGGAGTCGGCCTTGTCGCAGCCGGCTTCACATAGTCGGCCCTCCCACGACTTCCTTCATGAGGGTAAAGGGCAGGCCGCCCCCGAAGCCAGCCTAGAAGATAGCCGGCAAGGGGGGGGGGAGGCGGCCCCAGGTCTTGATTCTTCTTGAGAGCCGGACGGGCTCGTAATTTTTTCTGATGGGCCAGGGGAAGCCGGCTAGGCTACCCATGGCTATTTACTCCGACAGGGTAGGTGCACCCCCTACCTCATGGCCTCCTGGTTGATGTCTTGATGTAGGGTCCAAGTCCTCTGGATCATGTTCGTTCCGAAAATCACGTTCCCGAAGGTTTCATTCCGTTTGGACTCCATTTGATATTTTTTTCTGCAAAACCCTAAAATAGGCAAAAAAAAAATAGCAGTTCTGGGCTGCCCCCCGGTTAATAGGTTAGTCCCAAAAATAATATAAAACTGTATAATAAAGCCCAATAATGTCCAAAACAGAGTACAATATAGCATGGAACAATCAAAAATTATAGATACATTGGAGACGTATCACAATGCCGTGGTCATAATCATACCCCAAGTTAAAGAAATAGGCCAATGGCTTTCATATTCTAGTAATATGTCATGGTTCAAACATCATGTAACAATGAGAGGAAAATAGCTATGACAGAGCCTACTCATATTCTACCATAGCACTTACTACTATTGTTCTCATATCAACTCTAAGCAATAACATGCGTTGTTATAAAATTCTTGGAAATGAGATTAACATATAGCAATCATGATGTTATGCTCACAATATCTATTCTAACAATCATTAGATGCCAATTGTTCTCATATCAACTCTAACGATAACATGTGTGGTCTTAAAAATCTAGGAAATGAGAGGAACATATAGCAATGATGTGGTTATATACATACTATCTATTCTAAATTTGTAACAATGAACAGGCAGGCTTTATTCACAAGGTAAAGATGAGATGAGATAGAACAACTACACGACGATAGATTCCACCAGTATAGGCAGCCAATCTGTGTGTTGACCACGTAAACGACGCCATCATGCACTATAGCATCAGACAGAAATGTTGCCTCAACAGGATTGACGATGAGCGATAACCATGTATGGCGACCAGATTCCACATAGACTAATCCCATATTGAACAAGGCAATGAGCTTGTAATCCATGTAGTCTTTTGATGGTGTGTGCACTTTGTAGATTACAACTTCCAGCAAACAGAGGTCGAGCCAAAAGCTTGATGCGTCTCGTGCATAGTAGGCAGGAGTGTTCGGTGGGCCGCGAGGCTCGATGGCGGCGGTATCCAACGATGGAAGGGTGATCTCTCGCTGGGTGTAGATATCCACGAGACGCCACGGACTACCAGATTGGTGGATGAGGATGATCCAGTTGGCCTTCATGCCCACCCAGTAGTGGTCGTGCATGAAGGACAGGTGGACGGGTATTGGTAGCATGTCGAGGGGCACCATGACAACCTCCGTAGGATCGTCAAGTCAGTGTCTGGGCCACCTGCGAGGAGCGGGCATCAGCAAGTAGGGTGTCTTGAAAAGAGCCGGCCGGTTGCAGACGAGTAGACGGTACAAAGACACCGAGCATGCGTCCAGACGGACGGTGATGAGTAGCTCCATCCATTGGGGTTTTCGGTGCCTGCGAGCCAGCGGTGAAATGGATTCAGGCGGGCGAGCGAAGAAGCTTCTCCTCGTGTGGCCAAGAAGTGAGCTGGGGGGGGTATGGTACGCGCGAGCTACCAAGGAAGATAGCGCGGGCGGGCGAGCAGTGAGCGGGGGGGGGGGGGACATGGTGTGCGCCCGACGATGGGGAAGAGAGGAGGGAGAAGAAGAGAGGAGGAAGAAGAGTGGAAGACGGGGAAGAGAGTGCATTAAATCTCAATTCTACTACTACTACCAGGATATACCGTCCTTCGGAGTGTAAATAGTTACATCGATGACATGTGGGTCTACCACAAGAGGGCCCATATATTAGTTAATGGAGGACAGAAGCGTGCTCTACATGCAAACATGATGGTAGTACTAGGTAAGGCTGATTTAGTAACACCAACACGCTGGTTCAGCTTATTAATTAAGTGTCCCATCTGCTGCAGCGTGTATTGTCACTTCACTGCAAAGACTAGTTGAATAGTTCTCTCTGACTGAGATGAGGAATAATGGATTGCGAAGACTTCCTTTCTACATTATCGCTATGCCTCTACGCTCACTTCACTCATTTTGCTCTGTATGTACTCACTTGTTGAAATCTCTAGAAAGACAAATACTCCGTATTTGGGAACAGAGGGAGGATTTTACTCCGTATTTGGGAACGGAGGGGGGATTTTACTCCGTATTTGGGAACAGAGGGAGTATCACCATATGGAGGGAACAGAGGAAGCTTGAAATATGAACATGTCAATGGGAGGGAGTAAGCCCCATGCATGCATGCAACATGCAACATTCACACGTACACATGGACGCACGCAACACTCACGCACCCATGTGGCACACAGCAGACGACGCAACACACACGCTCATGCTCAAGTGCTCAACCTACTCCCTACGTCCATGAAAGACGGTACATTTAGAGATTTACACATTGACCAGGGCATAATTAAAGCCCAAAAGTAGCAGAGTTATGTGTGCATGCGACCATTGAGAGAAGAAGATTAAATGAAGGTCCACTACAAAAAAAGACACATCCTTGACATTTTGGGCTGAACGAATTTTTTTCTGTCATACTTATGACACTTCTATGACAATAATTGTGACAAAACACGGTATCATCATAGATATGGTGGGGTCCTACTTTTATGACAAAAAACATGACAGGAAATGGGCTTTTCGTCTTGGGCGAGCCAGAGACGCAGCTGCATGAAATTCTTTGGGCCGTCCATGATGGAAAAACCGTGGTAGAAACAAGGGCGAGGAAAATATCGAGGTGTTCCCGGATACAGTGGGTGGTCGGGGCCGAGCGATGCGTGTTTCTCTCGTACAAGTATGCGCGTGGGTGTGAGGCGTTGGGCTCTAATCGAGCCAGAGCGAGGCGTTGGCTGTAACTGAACCCGAGCGATTGCACTGCAGGCTAGGCGTTACGGAACCCGAGCCATCGATCGATTGCTATTAACTGAACCCGATCGAGCGATTCCTTCACTACTGCTGAATAGTGAGCGTTGCGCGCGCGGGGCGGGGGGGGGGGGGGGTTGGATGAACAGTTCCCGGTGGGGGTGGATGAACAGGACCCCATGGTGTTGCCTCTGGATGAACAGGACCTCGATCGATCGAGCCGGTTGGGGCTGGATGAACAGGACCCCGTGGAGGGCTGGATGAACAGGAGCACCCCGTTGAGGGCAGGCTGAACAGTAGACGTTGGAGGGCAGGATGAATAGTAGCCCGTGGAGGGGTGGTTGAACAGGAGCCCGTGGAGATGGCTGGTTGAACAGTAGCCGGTGGAGTAGCGCGCGGTGGAGACTGGATGAACAGGAGCCCGTGGATGAACAGTCGCAGGTGGAGGCTGGAGGA